>JAANDH010000299.1:94809-294373 GCA_011799765.1 Nymphaea thermarum | reverse complement strand
TCCATCTGAAGCACTGGATGGTAGATCGCAAGGTAGGATCTTCCAGGGTCTTTGCGGCCGCACGTGAGGTCTCTCTCAGATGGGGAAGAGACAACCCTAGAAACCAACGTTTCAAGCAACCATTGCACGACCCCGGGGACCACTACCATTTTATAATGAGGACAATTACGGATTCAACCCATCAAAGAGTCCGTAATTCTGTACTGGTATCTATACATTTCAAAATTACCCCATACCATCTAAAATGACGTAATATCCCAAAACGCAATCACTTAAGCGGATATTCACTTTAAGATAGCCATAATGTCTGAAATTCCTCATAGACATATGCCGGCCCACCAAATGATCTTACAACTACGTGAAACAAAGAATGGAGATTAGGAAAAGGAAATACATGTTTATTGTGCTAGTAAACTTTGAGCATGAATCCAACGGCCATGGCGGCAGCGATGATCAAATAGATCTTCAGGGCTTCGGAAAGCGTCGATGCTCTTCTCAGGTTACTACGATGGTGCATGTGTCCGCTCTTTCTTAACTTAAACATTAATTTGCCTCGGGACGGAGCGAAACTAGACGACTAGTGGGTAATCCCGCTATATTTAATAGAGGACAGTTTCAAAATTCTTCTAATGCATCGATAAAAATTTTTCTAATGTATGGTATTTGATATCATTTCCCTTATATTTTGAAGACGGTGGAGCAGTTACTTCTTTTGAGTCTTAAGTTGATTCGGCAGCTGCCAATACTAATGTAATTATCCTAAAACCTTTCATCACTACGTGGCAGCATCGCAGTTCACAGGCCAAAAAAAAAAATCATGTACAAGCACGTGCATATAAACCAAGAATATGTATATATATATATATATATATATATATATATATATATATGATCGATAAAATAAATACTGAGTTTAATAATTATTTTTTTCTTTCCATACAAAAAAAAAAGCAGTGAGGGTCCCAAAAAATCGTCACTTGGAGTCGAATCTACCTCTTCCCGTGAGGGTTGAAGACTGAAATGCATTAATTTTTCAAACTCTTTCCGTCAACTTCCAATTGTTTCTGCAACTTGTTGTGATTGAGTTCTCTGTCAAAAATTTCTACGTTGATGGACGAAGATCAGGGTGGGGCAGGTAGGGTGACAGTCAGGGGGGCACTGGCAGTCTTTGCCTTGGGAGAGAAGCCATGCTCAAAAGACCATATGCTCGATCGGTCTTCCCTTTTGTTCAACTCTACCAGCCACCTTGTTGCATGTACCTTCGTTTGTCCACGCGTTCAACTTAAGGTAGCGTTTGATTGCACCACCTTCGTTTGAAAGGAAAACTTTTCTAGATAAAGTTCCCTTTGAAGAAAGTGGAAGAGAGGAAATTTTAACTCTCCATAACATCAAAGTGTGTTTGATAAGCAGGAAAATAATCACTGGAGAAATTTTTTTGGTGTTTGATGAATGAGTAAGGAGAAGGGGAGAAAAACAGTTAACAACTGTTGTATGCGACTCCCTCTCATACGTGGACGCACGACCCAAGTTTTTTTGTTAAGCTTAATTGTAAATTGAGAGTCACTTTAAAGTTTGAAGAGCACATCCATTAATATTATCTAATTGTTATTAATAAACTTGAATCTTCAGCTCTTACCATGCTTTTTGGAGAATAAAAACCTATAAAAAACGTATATATGTGTGTGTGTTCTAAGTGGAGGTATAAGCTAACCGCAGTAAAGGGAGTTGTTTGATAGCCTCGATGCGCTGATCTTAAATCTGGCATTTTCTCTATTTAAAGAAGTAAAATGAAGGTCTTGAGTGTGAATCTTATGTCTGATTATAAGATCTTTGGTCTGATGAACCATGGAGTTTGTCATGCATTTTTTTGTCACATCATTAAAAGTATACCACATCATATGCATGTAAGATCTATGGAAGGAGAAATTTGTACACCTTTTCAGAGTTCCACTACACGCAGTTCCTGAATGTCTAAAATTTGTTTCTAGAAGCATACCAAAGTAATACTATGGGTAACTTTTGAAAGGTATTGAATTCAGCGGTCAAAATCCACCTCAGCCATGATGTGACATGTGACATAAGATGCCTTTGACTAACTGAGGGATTGCAAAATTAATGGCTCCGAAATTCTCTCACGATGAATCATATATATTTGTATGTATTCCAATTGAATAATGCAATTTCTGGTAGATCTACGCGTATTTCGGTAAAAGGAAAACGATCTTCTTGTTTTCTTCTGTTGTCTCGTCAAACTAATTTTCCATGTGGGTTTGAATCCACTGCCATCTGCTAGAACTACCGTCGAGGAAGTCGCTTTCTTTATGTTTTCTTGCATGTAAAGCTTTCTTTTTCATTGATGATAATAATA
Source organism: Nymphaea thermarum (assembly GCA_011799765.1). Lineage (NCBI taxonomy): Eukaryota > Viridiplantae > Streptophyta > Magnoliopsida > Nymphaeales > Nymphaeaceae > Nymphaea > Nymphaea thermarum. Next base: position 292,005 of record JAANDH010000299.1, on the reverse strand, counting down.
AAAAGAGGAGAACAGTTCGTAGGTTAAAGTATATAGTTTGTGTACTCCTCTTTAATTTATATATAAATCACTTTGAAAAGTACAAACTTTTCCATAATATGAGCTCCTTGAAATTTTAGTTAGGGATTAGCAAGTTAACCAGCCATTAGCTAACATGCCCATGAGAAACTGGACGTATGTTTCAGAGAGCTCAAAGGAATATATATATATATATATATATATGTGTGTGTGTGTGTGTATGTATATATAAGTCGAGCCAACTCGAACTCACTCGTCAAAACTCGACTCGTTTATAAATAAGTTGAGCTTGAGTTCAAATGCATGGTTGAAATGTTAAATGTGTCAAGTTTGGTTATAAGCATTCAACTCAACTCAGCTCAACTATACAATGAATGCTGAATTAAAATGAGAGAATAGTTAAACAAGTAGCAACTAAACATGTCAACAAGTTAAAAGAAATGAGACATGCTTAACACAAATGAGTTAAACAAGTTGAGTTTGAGCTCCGCGTTGTATTCTTGAGTCGAGCTCGAGCTTGTTCCATTGAGCTCAACTCAAGTTTGTGTTGAGTTTAAGCTGCTTGAGTCGAGTTGAGTTCGAGCTGACCCAACTCAAGCTTGACTCGATTTGTCTGCAGCTCTAATGCTGGATAACTAAATATATAAAAACCACCACTAAAGGTATCATGCCACAAGAACAAAGCAATAATTTGTAATGTAGGAAAGGTTTATGATATTGTGAACGACTATTTATGGTGCTTTTAGTTATAGGTTTTTAACATATATTTAAACATATGGGATTGTATGCTGCTGGATGTTGGTGGAAAATTAAATATTTAAAGCCCATACTAAAACCTCCATTCCGTATAAGCATTAACAATGGTTTATAATGTAGCGAATGGCTTATGGTGTTTCTAATGATAACTTTCTTTTGAACTATATGTTTTAAACATTTAGGTACCTAACAACATCCAACCAACAGTTTTTTTTTTTTTTAATATGTGTGTGCACAATAACCCATAATTGCACTACAAACTTTTAACTGTCGTTGATACTATTTTGACAACTGATTTTTAACATAGATTTTAGTTTTTAACCATCTGTCTATACGTCTGATATCCAACAAATTTCAAATTTGAGTTACTCGTAGTGAAAAAAACAGAGGGCAGATACGACATGAAATATGTTAAATTATTTTTTAAATTCGAAAACAAAAAAAATGAGGGGATACGAACTGATAACAAGCCGAACCAAGAGGGCACCGATGTCATTGTCGTACAACATCGTTTAAAAAGACATAACATTGGTCCAAATGACATAACGTGCCGTCCACGCCACTCGTTATGGTGCGCTCGTCCGCACAAAGAAATTGGACAGTAGCCATTGAATCCTCCCTTCAGACTTTCACTAAGTCCACAGCAGCCGCCTCACAGACGTCTCTCTCTCTCTTCCTTTTTATGCCTTTTTTTTATTCCTTCTCTTTCTTCTTATGGTTCCTTTTCCTCTCTTCTCTTGAAGCATCTCTGGCTCTCTCTCCCTCTCTGTCATGGAGGACTTTTGCTTCTCTGCAGCTGAACACAACGACATATATTTTCCAATCCATCCTTCTGCACCACAACCATCTCTTTCTCATATGTTAAATTCTCACAACTTTCCAGTAGATCTGCTCCAAAATCCAAGTGGGTTGTTGGGGTTAATTAAGACAGAGGCTGCACCTGCTCGGAATTTAGATCCCAGTGCTTCACAGGGAGAACCGGCCAGTACTGGATCTGCGGAAGTCGAAGCCGCCGGACCAACACCGGAGAAAAGGAAGAAGGGTGAGAAGAAGGAGCGGAGGCCGAGGTACGCTTTCCAGACAAGAAGCCAAGTAGACATACTGGACGATGGCTATCGATGGAGGAAGTATGGGCAAAAGGCAGTGAAGAATAACAAGCATCCTAGGTATAGTTTCTTGTTGTTAATTGATCTTTACTATCAATATTACTGTTGCTGTAGTTGTTATGCAGAGAAGCTGCACCGGAGATCCAATACCTGGTTGCACAACTTTATATATATATATATATATATATATATATATATATATATATATATATATACTCATTGGCCGCATGTTTGATTGTCTCCAGAATTACAACTCAATTAAAAGCAACCGAAGAAAATTAAACAAAATCACTCCTATAGACTAAGTTATTCAATAATTAATCAATGGAAGGTGCATGGCAATAAAGGTGATCAAAGTCCGATCCGTTTGTTTGATTTTGATCAACAAATACGGTGAGGATAACCTTTACATGAAGTAAATGGTCATCCAGACAACGAAACACGATCTTAATTATGACTGGTCTATAGAAATGTTAGCATTGAATGAGTTCCCACCAGTGATGTTCTAGACTCCCTGCTTTTTGGTTTTCCATTTTTCTTTAGTTTATCTCTCTTTAGTGAGTGTGGTGGCATAGGATTGTCATTAGGTGTCAACATGTTTATGGTAAGATAGCGTAGGCAAGCATGGGATTGAAATTACACTCTTCGCGTTACTGGTATTTGATGGTTTTGTTGCATCTCTTTGATTTTGGTGATTTACATTAAGCCATGAAAAAGATCTGTGATCTTGACGTATCACCAAATAAAGAGGGTACAACTTTGGTTTCATTAGCTATGACCAGATAAGTTAGGAAGTAATTAGTGCATGGTGACTGATACTCTTATCTACTTGTCTTCCTTGTTGGCCATCCCCTATCATGGTTTCATCATTTTGACCACATGTAATGACTCCATTGTAGTTAAGGATGCTCATCGCCAACTCAGACTGGACTCAAACTCGCTTGGCTAATCTTGATTCCAGCTCAACGCATTTAATAAATGAATTGAGTTCAAATTAAGAACTCCATTAGTTCAAATACATGAGTCAAAATCGAGCTTTGTGGGGAAAAAACATGCAAAACATGTTTCACATTTTCATCAAGAAAAAAGGCTGTCTCAGTGGGCTTCTGTGGGACTTGCAAGAGTCTCCTTGTCCCCCACTCATGGAAAAACATTTTTCTAATATATGGCTTGCCTAAGCTTAAGCCAGATTTTGGCTCAAGCTTAGTTGAGCCAAATCCGAGCTTTCTTCAGCTGAAGCCAAGCCTAGCTCGAGCTAGTCGAGTCAAGCTCGAGAAAATCTGTGAGTTTAGAGACTCGAGCACATAAAGCACTTTACCATTTCACAAGCCTACAAATTACGAATATGATAGAGAAGATGTCTTAAGTGCTAGTTTCATCTTGGTGAGTGATTGGGAGGCTACTTAAGATAGATGAATTCAATGTGAAATTAAAACGATGAAAATGAAGGCAAATATTGCTCCAGTACTTGATATCTTATGGGCGTGATGCTGAAAAATTTTATGATGTCAACACTATGGAATAAACCATGAATGAAATACCATGGCTTTGGGCTCAAAATAGTGAAAGTGTAAAAGAGAGACGATGAGACCGACGGAAACGCGTTGTTGTATTAGGCAATTCAGCATCTTCTTAAAGTTGGCATTGCGTGCAAAACTCTCTCTCTCTCTCTCTCTCTCTCTCTCTCTCTCTCAATCTCCATGATAAGTATGAACACACACTCTCTCTCACATACACACACATAAACGTGCGTGTGTTTCTACTGTTGCACGCATGCATTTTTGTGTTGTGCCGACACAAACACAGCTGTATTGTCAGAATCACCTAAAGTAGGAACCCTAGTTTCTTGGAATTGAAAGTGAATAGATTGCGAATCTCAACTCTTAAGTCTGACACCTTGTATCGATTTTACTTGATCAATTGGAGTCGAATATCATTTCTTACATTCAATATATTATATATATTCTATATATACATACCCATTTTTACTAGCATTAAGTATGATATCACCACATCCCTCGACAGTTCGCCATATATGCAATCGATCCACTACTACTGTGACTGGTTTCTTGCTTCCCATTCTTTCAAAATTTTGAAATGGCCTCTTCCTAATTACTCTGATTTTATACTCCTCCTCTTTCTGCACTCGCTTTCGCAGCTGTACAGATTGTATTCCATGCATATGTATTAATTCTTGAAAAAATCAAAAGCAAAAAACTTTTCAAATTAATGAGAATCATGATGATTACATATTGACAACAATGGTAATATAGATTATGATAATTAACAACAAGAACAATGTCAATTTAACAACATTACATTAATAATACAAATACAAGAACGAGAGACGTAGTACTAAAAATATTTGCTCATTCAGAGCATGCAATATTGGTTGTAGTCAATTGTAGAACTTTATCATATTGATCAATGCTCTGAGATCACCTAGCTCTATTTTCTGAACTGCAGAAGCTATTATCGGTGTACCCACCATGGCTGCAACGTGAAGAAACAAGTTCAACGATTATCAAAGGATGAAGGGGTCGTGGTCACAACTTACGAGGGGATTCATATGCACCCAATTGAGAAACCAAGAGACAACTTTGAGACTATCTTAAGCCAGATGCAAGTTTTTGGCAACTTCTAAGAATTCTGGCCGGAACCGTCCTAAGCCCTCATCTATGTATAAATGGACGCCCCTTGGATACAGCATCCATCCATTGTGATGCTTTTTCAGAAGAACGATTGTGTCCCCGCATGTGATACCACCAAATCCCATATGTTTCCATGCAAAACCACCTATGAATAGAAAAATGTACGCAGAAAATACTTTGTTGTTATTAAACTTCATATTTAAAGATATTGCAGTCACCTATAATACGAGTGGTTGGTTGTCAAGTTTCCTCTGTTCCTCAAATTTACCTTTTTTCACCCTCATGCTAAAAATCAACATTGCTCTCTCTCACACACACACAAACACACTCAAGTATATACATGATTTTTTACACAATGTATTTGTTAGGACACACACAATGAAGAAGCAGGGATAATTCTTTATCTCCCATTTTTGCCGACTTATTGATCAGTGCAATATATGTGGTATGTCTCACGTATTATGACATATCAATTCATATTGAATAAGTGTATGCAATCACTGGAAGAAACTTTCATTGTCATACAAATCACCAAAAGTTCAATTCTATCTATAGAATTGACTCGAATTCTCGACATATGTTTCTCTTAATCCCACTAAGATGATATGAGCCCTCAGATCTAGCTACTAGGTCTACATGATTTTGGAGATCATGTCGGTTTTTAAGTTCTATAATATAAGACCTCATCTTGATCCAATCAAGGTGATAAAATTTTTTTCACATAATGTTACCATTTCATGCATGACATTTAAGATCCACAAAACTTGTACCTCTTAAAAAAAGTATGGGTTTTGTCCATCTCATCTCATCTCACTTTCACTTAGTGTTTGAGGTGATATGTTTGTGTGAGCAATGATCTAGATCTGATTGCATATGTGCGACATACATGAATTCCATCATGAGATTTTTTTTCATCAAAATTATATTTTATTGAGTCCTATAGACCTCACATGTTTTTTAAATACATCAACCGTAATTGGCTTAGTAAGAGGATATGCTACCATTTCATGAATAGAAATGCAATTAAGCGATACTTTTGCCTTCTATACCACATCTGAGATGTACTTACATTTAGTATCAATATGCTTAGTTTTACCATGAAATTTGGGTTCTTGGCAAAAGCAATAACAACTTGATTATCACAAAACACTTCAATCGAAGCACTTACTTCCAAGCCAATGTTAAGGTGTTTGAAAAATCCCCTCAACCAAACACCCTCTTGTTTTGCCATGGACCCATCTACGAACTTAGCTTCCATGATAGATAGAGCTACACACATCTATTCATTAGGATATCACCCCACGGTTGAGCATAAATCCATATCCAGACATAGACTTACATTCATCCGGGTCTCATCCCCAATATGCATATGTATAACCCTTAAGTCGTAGCTCATCACCGTGATAGCATAGTGTAATGTTTTTAGGGTCCTTTAACAGCTTTTTAACAGCTTTCCAATTAACCTGCCGAGGATTTGACTAATATCTACTGACCATGCCAACTACATGGCATCTGTCAAGTTTTGTACGCATCGTCAACTACATTAGACAGAATAGGGTACATTTGGCATTTTCTTTATTTCTTCTGGTTTTTCTGGACCCATGCTAGTAGAGAGACTATTGCCTTTCCTCGTGGGAATATTTATTGGCTTGCAGCTTTGCATATTGAATCACTTTAAGACCTTCTTAATGTAAGACTCTTGTGAGAGTATAAAAAGTTTTTTTGAGCAATCTCTTTTAATATCTATGCTCAATATAAATGTTGTTTGTACATGTCTTTCATTTCAAAATGATCAGATTGCCATTCCTTGATTGACTTGCTTAAGTCTATGAAATTATGAGCTAATAAAATGCCATCGACACTTTTGGAGAGAATAACAAATTTATCCTTCTGTCGTTTTATATAGACACAGTAGTATTCATCAATCATTTCAAAATCATTAGACATTATTTTCTCATAAAATTTTATACACCATTGTCTGGATGACTGTTTGAGTTCATGAATGGATCGCTTGAACTTGCACACTTTGCACTCAAAACCTTTGGCCACAAATCGTTCAAGTTTTTTCATGTAGATTTCCTCGCCCAATTTCCCATTTAGGAACATTGTCTTTACTTCCATTTGATGTAGTTCTAAGTCCATATATGAAACAATAACTAGTATAAGGCAAACAAAAGTCATTTAGATAACTAGAGAAAATGTTTCATCATTACCAATGCCTTCTTTTTGTGTGTATAATTTTACCACAAGTCGAGCTTTGAATCTTGTCCCCTCATATTTCTTTTGACATTGAGAATCCATTTGTTCCCAATGGTTTTCCTTTCAGGAGGAAGATTGATAAGTTCTCAAACTTTGTTATTACTCATGGATCTCATCTCCTCTTCCATTGCTTACATTTTTCTTTTTCTAGACAAGAGATAGTCTCATGCATAAATTTCGGAACATCAATGTCATCAAGTATTGCCATCATGGATTCACTTTCTATCTCAAATCTGCATCATGGGATTCTTATCCTCGCACTCTATCGAAGCACCACATTTAGGCTCTGACCCTCATGCAATTCATACCCACTTTCATGAACTGTTTGAGACCATACATCTTCTATCATTGTCTTTTGATCATTTGTCTTTGCATATTCTGGATCATCCAACTTGTATAGTTGAACATTTCTATTTATATCTCCTTCCTTAGGAAAATTGTTTTCTAATAATGTTGCATCCTTTGAATCTATCTCAGCCACACTCCCATATGTATTTTCACCTAGGAAGACATCACCTTTGGAGTGTTCACAATATCAAGTGAAGATATATGTGTTCCTCCTTGGCCTCAGTTTACCATACTAGTGAGAAGGATTGTGAACATATGCTGTAAGTGACTAAAGTCAGGCCACCTGCCTATCCATAGTTCATACAGAGATGATGAGATAGATTTTGTGAGCACCCGGTTAAGGATATATGTCATAATCAACAGACAATCACCCCAAAAGGAAATGGGATATTGTGCTTTCACCATCATAGATCTGGCCATTTTCATCAATCAAATTGATCAAAGGGCTTTGATCTTTCGATCAATCTAGTTCTCTATTAAGTTAATGAAGTGTTTGAAACAATCCAACACTTTAGACTTATGGGAAATCAAATATACAGAACAACATCAAGTGCAATCATCAATAAAAGTGATGAAGTATGATGCTTCATGTCTAGATACAACACTCATTGATCAACATACGTCAGAATAGATTAACTGTAATATAAGAGAAGCCCTAATTGCTTTTTCAAGTGGTTTCTGAGTTGTTTTTCCTGCTAGACAATGTTTGCAGACAGATATATCGATGTTTATGAGAAACCATAATAATCCTTCATGAGCTAGTCTAATCATTCTATTTTGTCCAATATGTCCCAGGTGAGCATGCTAAGTACATGCATCCATTTTAACATGCACATTAAAGCATTCATCATTCACATAGCAAAAATTTGAATAGGTATTTAAAAAAAAGAAACCATTCATGAACACACACTAAAACAAACAATTGAGTTTGCAGACAATATCTTAACATAATTGGCATAGTAAGCTTATAGCCAAATGTCATCAAAGCAAAAACATATATTAAATTTCGTTGAATATAGGGGACATGAAGCACATCATGCAACAATAGATCTCGTCTACTTGCCAAAGCCAGTTGGCAGGTATCGATCCACATACTTTTGCATGACTATTGTTTCCTAAGAACAACTACTTTTTCCCTACTGGATACTTTTGATATTCAATGAATACACTACGATTGTGCGTCACATGGTCTGTTGCTCATGAGTCTACAATCCATAAAGGATGAGGTTCTGCAACTAGAGTACAAACTTGAAACAAAAAAATAAGGAGTCAATGTCAAAGAATTGTGCACCTTATTTGGTTCACTACACTCCCAAGCTAAATGACCAAGCTTCCCACAGTTGAAGCATTTCACCTTACTCTTGTCCTTCTTCTCATTGTAGTTCCCCATAGTGTCTACGTTTTCCATCTTTGTTTTTTTCTTTCCCTAATCTTTCGCATGTTTATTTTTAAACCACCTAGGACTGTCACTCCTCTTTCTTTTATGATTGGGAACATTCCTGAAACCTTCAGCCATGAAAGCCTGACCACTAGATTTGACAGCTTCCAAGTGCTTCTACTCTAGTTCCAGGTGTTGAGATATGTCATCAAAATTTTGATACTCTTGTTATGTATCATATTAATTTTCATGTGCATTCAATTATTTGACAGTGACCTTATCACCATTTGAATTTGTTATTCATCCGTAAGAGTGTGTCATGCTGACTTTAGCTTTCTAATTGTATTAGCCATCTTTTTGAGATGCCGACTCATAGCATGTTGGTGTTGCTTATGATATGAGTCAAATTTAATAATGAGCTTTCTTAGTTTAGTGGTTGATGTCCCACCAAACCAGTCCTAAGGGCTACCACATCTATTTCGCAGTAGTATACTACTCAAACTGACACATGATGTCATCTTGCATCGAGCACAATGTAATGACTCTAGCCACATTTTTTTTGTGTTTTCATGCATCAAAAGCATCAAAGTCCTTTTGTGCTTGTGTACTATTTCCCTGAGGTCAAGTCATGATGTGTTTGAGTGCATCAATGGCTTCAGTCTCTTCTAACGCGAATTGTATTTTTCTATGCCATATATCATAATTATCCCCTTCTCAATGCGTGCCAAGTCTAAGGTTGACTTACTTGGAGCAGACATATCCTAAGTCAATAAGAAAGAAAACAACATCATAATAATTAAATGGAATCACTGATGAGTCTCAAGTAAAACTTATTGGGCATATATATCTGTAGTTAAGTCAACAATTGTAGTTGTATAATGCTTCACATTAGTAGTAGGATTGAAATGTCATTTGAAATCATCTCCCACCCTCATATATATATGTGACTATACAACTAGGTTGTCCTCCTTAACTCTAATATCATACTAGAATCGATGTTAATTATTATGCTTTTGAAACCAAGTATACAAGCACAATTGAATAATTATTCATGCATAAACAAATTGTATTAAAAGCAAAATAATGCAATTTCATTACTTCTCCATAAAAAAATTATCCATGCATGACAAACTGGCAAAATAAATAGAAAAAATTGAATTTAGAATAGACCTACTACAATCATGTTCAACGATTGCTTCCAAACAAATAACCATAATAAAATCAATCCACAATGATTACATATAAAGACTATGTGTAGAGCTTAGCGCATTCTTGTGCTATATCAGGAAATTTCTATCTAGAATTGAAAACTCCTTCCTTTTGAAGAATGTTATAAAGTTGTTCTTTTATAAAGTTGTTCTTTTTGGCATGCCATCTGTACCATCCCATTGTTTAACTTGAACGTAGGTGTTGCACCTTTCCATTCCTAAAACGAAAATGTCTTCTCGTGCACGGGCTCACCATAACTCTTGTTTTATTTGGCACTCCTCCTCGAGTTCAATCTCAATTATCGCTTTCTTAAATGTTAATGCACTGTCATGTCTTTCCAAACATTTTCCTCTAAATTGTCCCCACTTGTCATCTGAGAGGGGGCGAAGTAGCACATTACTTGCCTCGGTGGTTCCAACTGGAATCCCATGCCCATCCGCAATCTCATGCATTCTAGTATGCGTATGTGCAATGTCTATAGAGTGTATGTGTGGAGTACATCTTAAAATTCAAAAATTGCTCCCAAAGTTCTATCCCCAGGTCACGTTCGCAACTCTGTTCTTCAGGTGACTCCACTATCCTATTCACCGACTGCATAGCTTCAAAGGAGTCAGATCGTCATTGCCACCAACAATAAAGAGTGCTTATTCCTTGGGATCAACATGGTCACTGAAACTTTTAAATAAATTAAATGTCAATAAAATTAACGCACATTCCTTCATGCAATCATGCATAAACGCATCTAGAATATGACAATATATACGTGATAAGATCACCATAACAAAAATAGACATATAATACATATAATGGTCAAATCTAGATGTTTGGACCAAAATAAATTAGTAGATCCTCCAAGTGTAATTGTCAATGAGAACTGAGGTTTTCAAATTGTAAATAGAAAAAATTCACCCTCATACAACCATACATCTATTGCTTAAATAAAATTATTAATATAACCCGTAAACCCACAGTTAGTATAATCTGTGAATACACAACATACAATGCATTAAATCAATATGATAAAAAAATAGTCATCATTAATCAGCAGAATAACACAAGGTACAAGCTATGTTACCATGGTGCAGCAGAATTGGACTCGCACCCATGTCGACGCGATGCGGGTGCAACCTAGATTCGCATCCAAACCGCACCTCGAATGTGGGTGCGACCTAGATTCGCACCCAAATCGCACTTGATCTGGTTCCGGGTCGAAACCAGATCCAAACCAAGTTCATCTTTAAAAAGTTAAGCTTTTCTCACCCGTCGAGGTCTGCCACCGCTGAGTTACATAAATGGCAAGCAAAACATTTATTATATGTTACTTTATTGTTTAAGCTTTTATAGATACATGACAAAAAAGCGAGCTCTTCTACCAAAGTGTCAAAATTTTAAAGTTTTTGAGTCAAAATTTTGAAGTTTTTATAAAACTAATAATAATAATAAATAGTCTTTTCGCACCACTGCACCAATAAATTTTGAGATATATCGCACCCGCACCCATACCGACACCAGCACCCGCACTCTGGTAACATAGGGTACAAAGCAGGCTCGCAAAACTGGTTTTAACTTTTATCATTTCTTTTATTTTTTATTATATGTATATAATGATGGAGCACGTAGTACATGGCAGGCTCATAATTGCGGTTACTCACAAAAGACTCGTCCGATTTTCTCTTATTTATGGCAATGCAAGGACAAAAGGCCATTATATATAAACTTATACGGTTGCTTCACCCAACATGTCGCAGACTGCGACCTGCGACCTGCCTGGCTGTGATGATCGAGGCAAAGGAAGCAAGCAGAGCATTAGGCGAGCAGTGTACATGCCATACTTTGCTCCCTCAGGCGAGCGAGCTGTGTAAGCGGGCAAAGTGGTAATGTTTGATTTTCTTCAAGCGAGCGGTGCATCAAGGTATGTCGGAAGCGAAAAACTAGTTTTTTTTTTTTTAATCGCTCCTTTCCCTCAGAGAGCGACCTGGCCTCTGCATCCCTTGCTGGGAGGGGGAAGGGCCCGACGGCCCTTCATTGTCTCTGCCGCCTGAAAAGAAAAAGATGACCGAGGGACCCAACGGTCCCTCACTCTCTGCTCTGCCTCAAGAGGCGGAGGTCGCCTGAAGGGCACGCAGCCAGGTTCCTCTCCCTCCGTCTGGCACCCAACGGCGACGGCGGCAGCCTCACGACTGCGGCTGTCACTAGAAGGCTGCTTTCGCCCTTCTTACTCTAACGGCAGCATGCAGCCGCTGCATCTGTTGAAAGCACCAAACTGTGCCTTGAGAAGAAGATATACTCTTCACAAAAAAAAAACACACACACACACACACACACACACACAGAGCATGCTAACAATATTCCCACGAGACAATTAGTGGATCCGTAACCTTTAGCTCCGATACTGATCATATATAACAACAAGATACTGCTTCTATCAAACCACATGTTAGTTTGTATAGGAAAGAGAAAACTTCTTTATTTCTTTTCACGCTTAATTGCTACACGCCATATTACAATGAGCAGAAGTGTGCTTTAAATCCTGAACAAAAAAGAAATTCTAGAGAGGATATTGTCTGTTACATACATGTCTCAATTTGTTAATAGAAATTACAAATAATTGTTGCTTTGCTCCACCACAAGTTCTTGCATGTGTGACCACTTCTGATCTTTCACGCAATGCCTGATTCTGATTTTCTTTGGAGTATATATTTCAGCTTAGTTAATATCCTTCCTCAAACTAGACGGGGTATTGTAGCTTAGTCCAAGCTTTTCAAGTCGAGCTCGTCCCATTGGTTTTGTGAAGATATCTACCACCAGTTTTGTTGAAGAGATATATCTAGTTTCAAGGAATTTGAATGCAACTCTTTCTCTGATATAATGGCAGTCCAATTCGATGTTTTTGGACCTATTGTGCATTATTGAGTTAATGGTCATGTGTAATGCAAACATATTATCGCACTAGAATATTGGTGTTTCTTGGATAGACTCACCCCAATATCATGCAATATATAAATGATCCAGATTATCTCTGCTATTGTAGAGGCTAATGCACGGTACTCTACCTTTGAGCTTGAATGAGCTATTGTCCGCTGTTTTTTAGCAAACCATGAGAAGCAATTTGGCCGAAAGATAAATGCCATATGTAGTTGTTGAACATTAGGTGATTGGGCACCCAGCCCAATCAACATCAGAATACCCTTGAAGAAGCATGGAATTGGTTGGTTGTGTCTTCAACCTGTGGTCTATAGATGAAATTGAGATGGTGACAGCACGTACTGTGACACAAATTGATGTTGCATACCAAGTCTGGTGAGTAAAGGTTAGATATTGCAGATAACCTACCATGCGTCGAAAAAATATGGCATCTTGGAAACATACTCTACTTATTGCAATGAGGAGTTTTTGCCACAGGTGTGCTGCTAGGCTTACAATCACTCAAGTTTGCATGCTGAAGAATTTCCTTTGCATATCTTGTTTGATTTAAGAATATGGTCTTTTTCTTGCTGCACTTGTATGCCTATGAAGTGACAAACATTTCCTAGTTCTTTCATAGCAAAAGCAGAACTAATATCTGAAATGAAATAAGTCATGGTATCTTATCTATCATAATTAAAATATCATGTACGTATAATAGCAGCCATATAGTTCTATTCTCAGCTTTGTAAATGAATAGTGACAAGTCTGCTGAACTAAAGAAAAATCCATAATTTATCAGAAAATTGCTGAATTTGTCAAATCACATTCTTGCAGATTGATGCAGCCCATATAAAGCCTTCTTCCATCTACAAACATAGTTAGGTTTAGTTGGTCTCTAAACCCTAGTGGCTGATCCATGTACACAGGTTCATCTAGTTCGGTGTGGAGGTAAACATTTCTAACGTCAATTTGGTGTAAACAACAAGATTTTGCTATAGAATATCCAACACATATATTTTTCTCTCTAACTTTCAAACTACATATTTGTTTTTTTTCTATCAAAAATCTCAAAACACCATAGTTAACATGAGCTAGCCTTCTGTGCAATATCTCTAGACTGACTACATTTTGATGGTTTGAAAAACACATTATTTAGATCCCAAAAATTCATTTTGGTTTTTAGAGTGCTTTAGAAACATGAGGTTTTATTTTGAAATGAGAAAGAAAGGAACTCATTCGTGAGTACAAGGTCCGGTCATTCCCAACACTTTTATTGGGGGTAACCTAACCAAGAACTAACCTATTGCTTCATACATTTTGATATTTGAAATGTTATCCTAAATCCTATATTCATGCATGCTCAAGTCTAAATAAAATTTTTAAAAATATTGAGACAAATTTTGAAATGATTAAAATATAATTTGGTTTAAAAGAAATATTACCCTCAGGTCTAGAACTATGATCTTAAGGGTTAATGAATCCTTAATAATGAGTAACTTTAGAAACTTGACTTTGAATTGTTCGAATAACCAAATAGTATAAAAAACAAATTGCTTAAAAAAGACACTCGTAAGATCATTTGATTTCTTCAAATATTGTCACTTGAACTCAAATAAATGATAACTTATATTTAAATGATAGTTTTTAGATTTTTTCAACTTGTTTGAGGAAATATGATTAGGAACATAGTTGCAAATTACTTGGTTTGCAAAACATGATTTCAATTTGTAATGTTTTGCAAAAGCAGGTGTTTTAAGTTTTATTTGAAAAATAAGATATCAAAATAGATGGACGATGACCATAGTCCATGTTCATTATAGAACCCAAAAAAGAGATTTTGCAAATAAATATCAAAATAATATGTTGGAAAGAGTAAATGTTTGATATTTAAAACAAAAAAATATTATAATTTGTAGGGGTGTTTCCCTTGAATCTTAAGTAAGTTTGAAAATTTTGTCTTAATTTGATTATCAATTCATTAGGGCTTGATGTTATCTTACTTAAGCTTCTTAGAGATATACTTATGAACATTCGTGAGCCTCATAAGTGATTGTGTATGCATGATTACATAAATATTATATGCTTAACAAAAAAATAAACAATTCCTACCATAACATACATCTATGGAGCAGCAGAAAAGAAAAATTTGATAGAAATAGATAGATATAAAATTTCACATAGTGAGTCACTCAATGTTGTATTGAAAATATAGATAGGCCAATAGAAGGCTAGAAAGAAGTGAATGATTTAACAAATATATATATGAAAGATGAATTTGTAATTTGAAAAATCGAAAATGACATGCTCAATACAAATTAACATGCACATCAAGCGTGTTTAGATCTTTTTCAGGTTGGACATGTTCCAACATCAAAACAATAAAATAGAAAAATAACACACCCAAATCTTAACATCGTAATACACATCCACAAACAATCAAGTCATCAAAATAGAGAATTAGATAGAGAAATGAAAAGATAAATATATGATGAGAGAGCAAAAATAGGTAAAGAAAAATTAAAAGAGAGAACAAGAAAAATGATTATGTGTAAAAAGAAATAAATATGAGAGAGGGAAAGAAAGAGAGAGATATTTGAAAGAGAAATAATTAGATTAGAGAGAAATGAAAAGAAGAATGAAAAGAAAGAAATTAAACTAAGAGAAATATAAGTTAAAATGATAGAGGGAAGTTAAGAATGAAAGAAATAAACAGTAAAATGAAAAAGAGAGGAATAAAGAATGAGAGAAAAAAAAGTTAAAATGAAGAAAGATGAGTAAAGAATCAGGGAACAAAAAAGTTAAAATGAAAAAAGATGAGTGAAGAATGAGAGAAAAAAAAGTTAAAATGAAAGAGAGAAAAGTTAAAATGAGAGAAAAACAAGTTTAAAAGAGATAAACGAGTTAAAAGAAATGGAGAAACTAGTTAACATGATAAAAATAAGTTAAAAGAAGAGGAAAATGGATCTTGTGGAAAACGTTTGCTTTAAAAAAAGTTTTGGTGTAGAGATGACTCCTTAACTCTTCCACGCATAGAGTACACCTTGATGGTGGTTTGAACAGTTGGAGATGCTCCTCAAGAGTCCATCACAAACTTCTCCATTGTCTCCTCTTGTTGAAAATGAAGGTTTGGAGTTAAAGATTAGGAGAGCTAAACAAGAAAAATTGAACAAGAAAAAAAAGAGAAAGAAAAGAGGAAGATGAAATCTAGAAGATGAGAGAAAATGCTCAAAAGCTTGAAAAGATGATAGAATGACATGTTAAGTGGGAGAAACGAGGTATTTATAGAGGAAGTAGGCTCAAGGGCATTGTGGTCTTTTTAAAATAAAATTAACCATTAATTTGTCATTATTGGCTTAAAAATAATTTAAAAACACTAAGAGGTGTAAATATTTCCAAAAAGTAGGTTGTCTTGAGGGTTGACCGTGCCACGAGGCAGGATGCCCACCCAAGCCTTGCATAGCTTAGGCCTCGCCACTAGCAGGCCTAAACAAGCCAAGCTGGCCTACCACAAGCCTAGTTTGGCCTGTGCTAGATGGCCGCAGGCTGGGCCTAGCATGGCCAGACTAGCCAGGCAGATTTGCCCAGGCTGGTATTTGTGGGCCTGGACTGTGTCTACCCACACCAAACCAGGTTTGGCAGGCCAAGGCTGCGCCTGGCTGCACCAAGTGCGTGCCTAGCTGAGCCAGGCCAGCTAGAACCGTGCATGGCAGCGCCAGGCCAAGCAGGCTAGGTTGGATTGGCCAGCTAGGCCGGCTAGGGATAGGATTGGCTAGGCCAAGGTCGCGCCTCACTGCGCTAGGTACCGCCATACCAGGTTTGGTCAAGTTACCACGTTGACAGTGGGCCCTACAAAGGTATTTTGGTATTTTTGCTGGAAAATAAGGTTATGTTTAGAAAAGAAATGATATTTTGAAAAAACTACGGTATTTTGAGACAATCAATGATATTTCAAAAAAACATGGGTATTTTGGAAATTTTGAATTAAAAGTTATTGGTATTTAAAAAACAATCATAATGTCTCGATACTTGATTTGAGAATGATCCATGACTTGTATTTGGATCTGAAAATGGATCTAGCTCTCGCACTGGGAGCATTGTGAGCTGGATCTAGATCAAGAGCGTACAATGGATAAAAGATCATATATTTGGATTTGGATCTTGCATTTGGATCTAAAATTCATATTTGGTTCTGAATCTT
Organism: Nymphaea thermarum; assembly: GCA_011799765.1. Lineage (NCBI taxonomy): Eukaryota > Viridiplantae > Streptophyta > Magnoliopsida > Nymphaeales > Nymphaeaceae > Nymphaea > Nymphaea thermarum. The sequence goes on along the minus strand of JAANDH010000299.1, from coordinate 275,175 downwards.
ATATTTAAATCCGGATTGTGGTAAAAACATAGAATTGTATCTCAATTCGGATATACATTAAGAAATTGGATCTGAACATGGATATGGATTTAGATTTTGGATCTTAGGTTTGGATCGAGTCTGAATTGGATCAAAGACACAAAATTATGATGAAATGAGTCTAGAATTGAGATTTGGATCAAGGTTTAGATCTAAGGTTATGTTGTGGATCCAGTTTTGAAATTTGGATTTGGATATGGAGCATTTTGGATCTAGGGATCTATTTTGGAATTGGGGCTAGTATTTGGATTGAGATTTGGATCTAGGGCTCTGTTTTGGATATGAAGCTGGGCTTTAAATCCTGATTTAGATCTACGGATTTGTTTTAATCTTCTATATGAGTTTTTGAACCAGATCTCAGTTTGAATTATAAAATAAGCCTAAATTGGGATTGGGCTTTGTGTGTAAAGTTTGAAAATAGATCCAAATAAGTCCCAAATATCGTTGATAGTCAAATAAAAGAAAAAACTGAACATAATTAAGAGAAATTGAAGTGCTTGAAGCCAAAAATCCTTGATGGCTGATGTAAGATTATCACAAAATGTTTGAAAAATATTAAATATAGAATTTTGGAAAACTTTAGAAAATTACCGATGCCCCTCTTTGCTGTTGAGCTAGTCTAATCCGTACTTGGTAGAAAACATAAGCAGCCCAAATTTTGATCCACAAAAAATTTTGGCTAAAAAATTAAAATGTCAGAATCGCATTTCATGTTTAACCCCTTACCTGAATAGGTTGTTTGAGCTTATGTTGCAGGTTTAACCTCTTGTCTACATGGGTTTTCCGAAATTGAATTCAAGTTTAATCTTTCTGAATGGGTTGCCTGGGCTTGCATTGCAAGTTTTACCCCTTACCTGTGTGAGTTGTTCTTTTGTCTACAATTTCAGATTTTACCAATTTCCTGAGTGGATTGCTCAAAAACAAGTGGCAATAACAAGAAAAAAACCCTCATCACCTTGAATACCTTTGTTGAAGATAGGATTGATACCTATTGCAACTATATTGGTTGCGATAAGAAGACTTCCTATCACTTCGAGTGCCTTATGGTAAAGTTTTTGTTTTCACCGAAGGCTGGATTTTGAACATGCTTAATGAAAATCCCCAACCTAGCGCTTGGGTTGAGCTTGCTTTGAAAAGCTCTTAGCCAAACGGCCAAGTTGCTTGCTCCATAAGATTCTCTTGTCGAGTGACATGGTTGAGCTAGCTTTAGAATGCCTTGAACCTAGTGGTCGAGTTGTGTTTGATCAAATCCTCAGCTTAGCAGCTGAGTTGATTTGATTAAGATATGGCCCTTTTCTTGATGGACAATGATGAATGAAATGATTTTTTAGAATAATTCATGTGAAAAAAAATATCTTGGAAAAACAATTTCGAAATTCCTCAAAATATTCATAATTAAAAAGATGCTCCAGTGTTAGTAATTGTCATTGCTAGTAAGAGATAGAATCTGATTCAAAACAAAATACATCAATGTGTTGGGTAAAAGATAAATGGTTGATGTCTATAGGAGACAACATTTTTTTTCTTGAGAGTCCAAAGTGTATGCCTCTTCAAGCATCCTCCATACCTATTCTGATGTTTGCAGACCATCAATTAGCTTTAGGACCTCTTCAAATAAGGCGCGTATGATCCACCCACGCATGAGTCAGTCCGACTTCTTCCATTCAAAGTATTCTGAGTTAACCTCTCACTTGTCTCCATTGATAACATACTAATCAGGAACAGAGACTTCACCATTGATGAATCCTTGCAAATTTTGATTCTCGATCAAACCAAGAACTTGGGTCTTCTAGAGAAGGAAATTCATTTGGAAGAGTTTTATGGACATGAAGTCTGCCACATTCAGCATGGACGGGTAGGAGAACTTTTGGTTTGTTGCTACTACTACAACCGAAGAAGCCATGGATGCTGCTCTCTCAAGCTTTGATACCATATAAGAAAGATGAAACTTCTTTATTTCTTTTCACACTTATTGTTACATGCCACATTACAATGAGCACAAGTGTGCTTTATATCCTAAACGAAAGAATATTCTAGAGAGGATATTTTCTGTTACATACATATCTCAATTTGTTAAGAGAATAACAAATAATTGTTGGTCTACTCCACCACAAGTTCCAGCATGCGTGGGCACTTCTGATCTTCAACACAATCCCTAAAACCTGAAATATTTCAGAATACATCTACAATTGTCCTATGCATTCTGATTTTCTTTAGACTGTATTTCAGCTGAGTTAATAGTTTGGTTAACTCAGAAACATAGCAGATGAAGATCAACTTCATAGCCTCAACGAGTTTAGAGAACTTCAAAATCCACAATCCTTATCACAATCAACCACCCATAAACCACTCTCTTTCATTCTTAGTATGGATATATTTTCATATATGTTGATTTCCATTCTCATGACACGTTCTTCAGTTTTCTTCATTTGAGATTTATGTTTTCAATCATAGTGAAAATGGCAACCACCAATCTAGCGAGCAAGGTTTGTTACCACAATCGGCTCATGGTTTGGATTTTGCCTATCATGGTAAAATCCAACACACACACTAATATATTTTCTTGTCCATGGAAGGCCACCGTCGGCCTTGACAAATAGTGTGGTTGCAATTGAAAATAGATATATTTATTTGCTCCTTATACAATAGAGCTGTCACACGATCAGTATGATCAGCATTTAATCTGGAATTTACATAAACACAAAAAAGAATTTTGTCAATCGCCTTGATGGTGGCAGCATTGATGATCTCATTAGCAGCAACATAAACTTGGTAACCACCCTTTTATATTCATCATGATCCTCTTCGGATCACTTTCTCCAACAATTTCGAGATAATGTCTTGATTTCCCTTAATGATAGCATGACGATTAGTTTCATCCTTCCAGAAATTATATGCCAAGTCCAGTTTGACACAAAGATCTCTTTAACATGAATCGGGAATTACCCCTTTGCTGAAGAAGGTCGTGAATTCTAATGAAGAAGGCAGCAATCTCTTTTATGGAAACGCCTATATCTCCAGTAAGCAGTTTTTCATTCTCCATTATTGCAAAATATGTCATACTTGGACTTTGTTTCAAAGTTCAAATTAATCTTATCTCGCCAGCATCTAGATGTAGGGCTGAGATTCAGCTGCTTTCTTTAGTGCGGTTTGCTTTGTCTTGTCGTATTGTACGACTTTATTCCCTTTGTTTCTTTGGTGCATTTGATCATTGTACGAATTTATTCCCTCTGCCTCTTGGGTGCGTTGCACGAATTTTCCTTTATTCACTGCATTCATTATTGTACTGGTATCTTTTTAAAATAGATTCCAATCAATCACAACTTTTTCATGTTAATGGTAGTGATTGAAGTATTGACTGGAATTATTATCCTAAAGATTTACTTCACACAATTCTTTTTCCTTTCCACATTCACTACATTTATGCTCTGGATACTTTTGCATAAACTGGCAATATTTCTTAAGATTTCTCATTCCCATTAGTGGTTCTTTTACTGCTCTGGTCTGTGGTGGTCTATCTAGCATTATCAAAGTCTCTAGCCACCATACGATCTCTTCTTTACTTCCTTCTTTTGTTTTCAATGATAATGAATAGATGATTTGTCCATTCCTTGCCTCGTACATCCATACATTAGGTTCTTGATATTGATGTAACATTTCTTCAAAAATTACTTGTAGGTCTCTGGGCCTTTTCCTGATAAAGAAGTCCTTGTTCTGGTAACAATATTTCCTCCTCCTGCTGATAATCAGGTTGTACAAGTTCTTTTGTTAGTCTTATCTTCACATCATAAATGGCAGGGATTATTCTGTCTTCAAAGATTTTCGCTTGAGCAGCATATATTCTTAGAAAAATAAGTGGTGCTTTTGTCACTTCCAAGTATCGTTTCACTGCTTTGCATAATTATGGGATTTCTTCTGGTTCTTTAGCATTGCTGGTGTAAACAGTGTGGAGTAATCCATAACTGTGCACCATCTTTACTAAATTTGGGTCTGTATTTTGATAGGCTATCATTTTGTTTATCCCTGGGTATGGTATAGTAATATATTCCTTCCCTGGTAAAACATTTTTTTCTTTGGGATTTTTGTTCAGATAGTCACAAACTTTTTTCAAGTATCTCAGGCTGGCTGTTTTTTCTTTCTGGATAGTCTCTAAATAGGTTTGGGTTTGAGATGGTGTAAACAAGCTAGGTTTAATTTGTATGGACGGCTTTTGGAATCGTTGGTTTAAATTGGTGTCTTTGAATCTTGGTTTGAAGATTATGTTTGGTTTGGTTGCTCCTTGTAATGGCTTTGGTTCTTGGACTTTTGTTTTGGGTATCTGGATTTTGGTTTATGAGGGTTTTTGAAGGGATTCTATTTTGTTTTTCCAGTTCAAAAGTTCTTTGATTTGGATTTGTAATTGAGCTATTTGGTTTTGATGATCTTCTAGCTCCATTCTGATTATCTGCATAATAAAATCATAGTGTCATTGAGTTTTTGGTTCTCAATTGTGTGTGCTTTGTGGGGGTTAGCATACTGAGAGACTTGTCATGGTAGCCGCAACTCAGTTTGTAGTGTGCATAATACTATCTGGTTTCCATATATAGTTCAATTGTTTTGCAATCTATATTTCAATTCATCACTTTTGGAAAGTGACCATCCATAAACGGATTTAATTAGTCTTTACCATTAGCCATTTGCTCTGGACTAGTCGTATTTTTCTCAACCTTAGGTTTCCGGTAAATACGATTACCATTGTTACTGCTTTCTGCATTCCTGGTAGTGTGTGATCTTTAGTGCTTAATTAGTTCATGTAACTAGTATATTTCTCCTGGTCACAATTTCATGTTCCTGGAAAGACAATTTGCATAGCAATTTTCATTAGTTTTGATTACTTCAATGTCAAAATCAAATAGTTTGATGTTATTGACTAATCTTCTTACTTCTTTCTTTACAATCGAGTTTTCTAACTTCACGCTTAACCAATGTTTTACTTGTGTGTTATCAGTTCTAACTTTAAATTTAGTATATACTACATATATTTCAAAGTGTCTAAGTGAATGATATAATCCTTAAAAGTTCTTCGGTTTATTTCCCATTTTGCTTTGTTTTCTTTAAAGCTTCCTGAGTGATATTTACATAGATATTCATTTTTATCGTTTTCATATTTATATTTTTAATACTGATCCATAGTTGTATTCTAAAGCGTCAGATTCTATAATCCATACAAATGGTTTTTGCTCATTTGGAAATTCTAGTTTGGGTAAATTTTTACATACTATTTTGATTTGATTTATGTGTTGTTTATCTTCTTCTGTCCAATAATATTCTTTATCTTTTTTCAGTTTTTCTTGAAGGGGTTTACAATGTTTTGCTAGGTGTGGTATGTATTCTCTGACTTGGTTTACTAGTCCTAAGAATGATTGTAATTTCTTTTTAGTATCTAACTCTTCTATTTGTGCTATCTTTTGGACAATATGTGTTTGCATTTTAATACATGCTTTGGCTATTTCTATTCCTAGGAAGTCAATCTGTTTTTTACAAATGACTGCTTTGTTTTTACTTATAGCTATTCCCGCCTTGTTCGAATATTTTATGAATTCATTTAGTAATTCATAATGGTCTTCCTGTGTGCGACTCAAAAGTTGTATATCGTCTATGTATATTACACAATTTCTCATCCCTTTAAATTGTTCATCCATAAAACTTTGGAATCGTCTAGGGACATTTTTGTATCCAAATGGTAGTACATTCCATTCATAAAATCCGTTTGGGACTGTGAATGCTCTTAGTTTTTTACTTTCTTCTTCAAGTTTTAAATGGTAAAATCTACTTTTGCAATCAAATTTGCTAAAATATTGGTATCATGATATTTGTTTAAGTTTTAATATTTTATTTGGAATTGGATAGTTATAAGTTTTAACTTTTGCGTTTAGATTTCTGTAATCTATAACCATTCTAGTTTTTCCTCTCTTTTGTTCATTGTGTTTATTAACAATGAATGCTGAGCTGTTATGTTTTGAGTTTGATTTTTGTATATATCCTCCTTCTAATAGTTTGTTTATGTGTAAATCAAATTCTTTTAGGTCATCAGGTATATATTTTAAAGGTGGTTGTGTTATTATACTATATTCTTTTATTAATTCTATTTTTACTATTGTTTTATGCTTATCCCAGTATCGTAATGGATTTTCCGAGTATATTTGTTCTAATCTTTTTTCTATATTGGCTAATTCATTTATTTCATAAACATTTATGGTGATGGTATTTATTTTTTCTCTTGTTAATTTTTGGGTTATTTTACTATCTCCTCTTATCCAAGTTGTTTGTTTTCTCTCATTGTTTTTTACTATTAATGCATTAATTTTTTCTTTACAAGGTGTAGTTAGTATCAAGTATTTCTCTGTGATGTTTATGGGTAGGTAACTGTTTAAGAAGGGTCTACCTAATATGATGTCTTTGTAATGTAGTTTAAAAGCATAAATTCTATTAATTTTTATTCGTTTTTTCCAGAATTGTATGTTTACGTTTTCTGTTTTGTAATTTATTAGTGCTTTGGCTCCATTAAATCATCTGACTTCCAAAGGGTTATCTAATTTTTCTCATTCATTATCTAGTAAACAATTCTTTTTGCATAAGTTTATTTGGGCTCCCATATCTATATAGGACGTATAATATCTATTATGATATCCTCGATGTATAACTTTTATTAATATATATATATAAACTTATTTTTACTAATATTCATTCGGTATCACTCGACTCATAGGTTATTCTTCCAAATGTTTTATAGGTGAGGTATTCTGCTCTCTTTTCTTCTTCCTCCCAATATTCCATGAATTTCCATTCTGCAACTGCTCTTGCTTGTAAGTAGGTAAAGAAATGTCTTCTATAATCTTTAAATTTTTTTCTAATTATTCTTTTACTTAATTTTCCTATAAACCTGAGTACCCATATGTAAATTCTAAATATTCTTCATATCCTTTTTCGCACAAAATTCTTAATGTCCCTATTATATGTTTTTACACTTGTAGTTGAAAACATTCTGTTTCATCATATGATGTATCAGACATTGATTCATCTGAGTCTATGTTTTCAATCTCTTTAATCCATCTATCATATGTTTTATGTATCAGTCGATCAATAAATTGTCTCACTATTACCATCTTTTTTAACCATAATACCCATTTGTTTCGGGTAGCAATGACTTTCCGTCTGTCGTTTATATTAATTGGCACAATATATGTTAGTCCTGGTCCTATCTTGATCATCTATCATTCCATTCTTGTTGATTATATTTCTCCACATTGTGTTGTCATCATAATCATAATAGTCATTATCATAGTCTATTAGTTCATCTGTGTATTCATAGTAATCATCTGTTGATTCTAAAGCTTTCCTTTCCTCTACCATATCCTTAAGGTTGACTATAAATTTGTACATTAGTATGTATGTTTTACAAATATTAGCTATCCTTTCTTTCAGGATTCTTCCTTCTTCTAGGGCTCTATTTATTGCTTTCTGCATGTCTTGTTCAAAGTTTTTAGTATTTATTTGACTAATAATCAAAACTTCTTAGTATTATTATGCGTTTTTCTAGATGTTCAATTTCTAGTGTATGTTTTTCGATTTTAAAGTTTTCATATTTATTTAGCCACTTGTTGCCTAATATAATTCCTGTTAAATTATCATTTCTTAATGCTTGTATCTCGAATTCTACTTCAAACATGTAATCGGCTATTTTTATTTCCTTGCTCACTTTCCCTATGCTTCTCATGATGTTTCCTTAGATATCTTTGTATCTATGTTCTCTTGGTAATACTATATCATTATTTATTATGTCTGGTGTGATATAATTTTCTTTTGATCCTATATCTATTAATATTTTCTTTGTCATATTGTCTATAGTTCCTTTGACATGGAATTGTTTTTGGTAACTAGTTTCTTCTGATGTACTGATGCTCAGTCTTTGTTTGATGATCTGCAATTCGTTTTGTCTGTCTTCTAAATAATATGATTCATCATCATTTATTATTGTTATTAGTTGTTTGAATGAATTATCAATTTGTACTATGTCATTTGTTTTCGTTTGGCTGATATCTTGTGTTTATTTGTTACTACATACATATTCTTTCCTTTGATGGTCATTACTTTACAACCTTTCTCAAGTTTTATTCCTGATAGTTTCCAATATAATACCAGACTTCTGTCTATGTGTTTGTCTGTTAAGACTTATAATATAATTTGGTTTTACTATAAATTTAAGTTTTTGGTAGATTAGGTTTCCTCTAACTTTTGATATTATAGCTTTTTCTGTTGGGTAGATTATCCTATCATCTAATAAATAGAGTTCTAATGGAGTATCTATTCCTTCCTTAAAACAGGCTTTTACTAGGATTTCTATTCCTCTAAAGTATACATATTTCATAAGGTTTTTTATTTTTAATTGTTTCAGTTCTTCATGGATTCCTTGTCTGCTAATAAGTGGTACTCTAGTTGTTCTTTCATATAATCCTGCATGTTCTATGTCTATTACATGTTCTCGTTGGTTGATGATATAGTATTCTTCTTCTTTTTTCTTAAGAATTGTTTTTATTACTGGTATTTTCCTTATTAACGGGAAATCAAATATTTTCTCAGTTCTGATGTCCAATTCTTGGTTTTCTATTTGTTTAAATATTTTCTCATCAAAAATGACGCGTTGAATTGTATAGTCTTCTGCTAACTCTTCCTGGTATCTGATGTCTTGTGGTCTTTCTATTTTGTCACTCATTTTCACTATCTTCAGTTTCATATATGGTTTCATTATCAGATATTTCACTCATTTCTTCAATATTGATATAACCATCTTCTACTATGTTTACTAGTTTTTGTTTTATTGGTTGTCTACAGTTTTTTGCTATATGTCTTATTTTTTCACAATTATAACACTTGCAACTTGTTGGATTTTTGGTGTATTTATTTTTGTTTTTTATATAATATCTTTTCTTTGGATGCTTATGTTTATATTGTTTGTACTTTTTATAATAATGCTTGAGTTTCTTATATTTTTATTGTATTTTCTTTATGAATATGTTTTGCATCCTAACTGTGGTGTTATATGTTTTTCACAACATTTATATGGTGACTGCATTATAACTTTTAGTTTTTTCGATTTAACATACTCTTTACACATTGTTTTAAACTATGTTCTCAGAAATTCTATTCTTGAACCTAATGTATCTTCTTTAGGTTTATTTTCTTGAAATACCTTTATTATTTGTCCATAGACTATTGGTGGTAATTTTGAAAAGAATAAGTCCAAGTATCTAGGTTTTTCTTCTAAAGTTATATTCGCTTGGTAATAAAATTTACTAAACAGTTCTACATATTCTTCTAAATAGCACATGTCACATATTTCTAAATTCAAAATGTTTTGTCTTGCTGTTATTTTTATTTAATCTTCATATATTTTTTTGATGTTCGAATGCGAGAATTCTGCTTTGATAGATCCTAAGTATTTTTCTAAAATATCTAATGGATTTGTGGTCGTTGTTTCCTTATTATTTGTTTCTGCTCTCAGAGATTCCTTTGAAGAATTCGATAATTGGTCAAACCATAAATATACATTTCCTACTAACGAATTTTCTATGTATGCTGGTACATTTTTAATTTCTATCTTGCTTTCCGTTATATGTTTACTCATTTCTGCTTTCCATATTTGTAATAATATTAGTATATTATTTGTGTTATCTAGATTTAATATTCATTGTTTCCATTCTTTCTCTTTTATTTTTGTCCTTAATCTAGATTTCCAATTTTTTTCCCATCTTTCATTTTTACTATAGTCATCATAATGTCTATTCCTACTTGGGTTTCCCTTATATGTCCTTGGTCTTGCCGGGTATTCTTCTTTGATTTTTATTCCTTCTTTAGGTGTCGTGTTCATATTGATTTTCATGTCTGTGACCTGTTCAGTTTGTTCTTGGTTCATTAATTCAGTATATGTTACACTTGGTTCATAATTTTCTGTTTCTATTTCATCTTCTGTTTCTGAGTTTTGTATACTGTTTGTTTCTATCATATTTATTTCTCTATGGTTTTGTGAATTTTCTAATACTTGATTTAATTTTTCATTTACTTGTTCAAACTTCTGATCTATTTTATCTATTAATTTTTCTAACAGTTGTATAATTTTGTCCATTTTATCTTCCAGACGTGCTGGGCAACCTTGCACCGATTGTTCTTGATCGGCAGGGCAACCTTCATATTGCCACGTCTTTAATTTAGGCTTAGACTTGTTTTCGTCATTAAGTCTTCTTATCCTATTTAATATTGTTTCTGTATTCATTTCTTCTTCATCTATTATCAAGTACATATCGTCCTGGTATATTTCTAAGAATTTTCGTTCTAGGTTTGTTTCAATTATTCGACATTTCTGTCCAAATACAAAAGTTTTCTTTCAATCAATTTCGTATTCTAATTTATTCATATAAATGACACTATTATTACTCTTCCTATAACTAAATTCACTAAATTCTAACTATACATAGTCGTTAAATATTTTATTTCTCTTTTAACTATCTGATCTGAAATATACAGTTTTTTGGGTTCACGTTCTACCTTTTGAATTTCTGGTTTCTTATGTTCCATATTTCTGAAAAGGTCGTTTAGCTGGTTACTTATATGTTTTTTATTTTCTAAAATTATTTTCAAATCATACAATATTTTTTCAAATTCTGTTTTTTCCATGTTTTGTGAAAATGTTTTCCTGTCCGAGTAGTGTGAACATCTCCATTCTCAGGTATGTGCTTTTGTCCTATGATCTATCGTTGCCAAACTGAAATAGTCCTTATTCTCTATATGATGTATTCGGCTTGGAACTTGTCTTTACTGTGTTCCCCTCATAACATGACCATCTCACTTTCCCCGATCGGCCACTGCCTTTGTGGGTACTCGTCTGGAGTCTTTCCATCTTGGGTTACACATTCAGACTCCTTCTTTACCAAACAATCATATAGCCAAACTCGGGTGAACCTTTCAACTTAAGCAATTATTAGAAGATAAGACTAATCTACACATGCATAAAAATAAAAAATGTTAGCACATGCTCGTAAGGAAAACTCAACACTTTTATTCCATAACTGAAACAAACATACTTACAGATATTTTATCAATCCCTGAAGAGGTTGATGATAGCTTACTACTGCTCGTCTTCGGAACAGACTCCATGAAACTGCTTACTAGACTATATAGTTACAATACTCTCAAGCTCTGATACCAAACTTTGGCGGAAGCACTCAAGACTAGAATAACATAAGGAGTTTGGAGAGGAAAGAGAGAAAACAAAGGTGGATCCTCGTCCCCTCACTTCTAACTAGTACTTATAGATGGTGACGACAGGGCCTGAGGCGGAGATCTCTTGCTGCGATTTGTCTCTTTCACCATATTTTGGAATGGCATGTGGCGATCTTCCTATTTTGGTATATGTTCAAAGGAACATAAAAACAAAGATAAAAACAACTACTAAATTAATGTAGCTGAAATATTTTCTAGTCCATGGAAGGCCACCATCGACCTTAGCCAATAGTATGATAGAAATTTAATATCTATATGTTGTCACTTGCTCCTTGTAAACCAGATCTAATTGTTGCACTATCGTTATGACCAGTTAAATCTAGATTTTATATAATCACATGCAGATTTGATCACAATAGCCAGTTTTGTCAATATACTTGATGGTGGCAGCATTAATGATGTCACTAGTATCAACATATTCTTCATAACTATTCAACGTTATCTTCTTTAGATCCATTTCCGTAACAATTGCAAGATAATGACTTCACTTTCCTTAACAATAGAATGACTATTCCAAAGTAATGCGATCATAGATACTAAGGGAATGAATTTCCACAACTCCTAAAAGGCATTTTGAACTATTATGTTTTTCCTTTGGGTGAACACAATTTGTACTACAACTGTGGCATCATCATGATTAATCAAGATTGGAAGAACGATATTACAATTTCCATTAATTAAAAAACCAAATAATGTGATAAGTTGTGTTGCACTTTTAAAAGGAATATAAGCAACTAAAACACAATCAATAAGGTATTTCATAGACCTTTGATTGTCAAATAGAAAGCACTATGAATTTGCTACTATCCAGTAAGGACTCTTCTTGTATGTTTTATTCAAGAGCCATCCCTGAATCCCTTTCCCTTCTTCAGATGTATGTTTTATTTACTAGTTGAGTTCATGACACAGCTTTTTCGGTATATCCTATAAATTCTTCCAGCAATTTGCAATGATCTTCCTGAGTATGACTAAATAGTAGTATATCATCTATATATATTACGCAATTACGTAGTCCTTTGAACTGTGTATCCATAAAGTTTTGGAATCTTCTTGGTGCATTCTTATATCCGAAAGGTAATACATTCCATTCATAAAATCCGTTGGGTACTGTAAAGGCTGTAAGTTTCTTACTTTCTTCATCTAGTTTTAAGCGATAAAATCCACTTTTACAATCAAATTTACTAAAGTATTGATATCTTGATATTTGTTTTAACTTTAAAATCTTATTTGGTATGGGATAATTATAAGTTTTTGTTTTGGCATTAAGGTTTCTATAATCAATTACCATTCTAGTTTTTCCTCTTTTTTGTTTACTATGTTTGTTTACTATAAATGCTGTGCTACTATGTTTTGAATTAGAAGGTTGAATATATCCTCCCTCAAATAGTTCTTTGATGTGTCTGTCAAACCCATATAGATCTTCTGGTATATATTTCAGAGGTGGTTGTGATATTATATTATCTGTATTAATTAATTTGATGGTTATTTTGGTCTGATGTTTTTCCCAAAATTGTAACGGGTGTTCTGAATAAAGCCTTTGTAGTCTTCTCTCAATATTTTCTAGTTCATTTATTTCATATATTTGTATTGTAAAGCTATTTACTTTCGCTCTGGCTAGCTTTTGAGTTATTTGGCTACTGCTTTTTATCCATGGTACTTGTTTTCTCTCATTATTTTTTACTATAAGTGCATTCATTTTTTCTCCGCATGGGGTAGTAATTATAAAATATTTCTCTGTTATCGCTATAGGTAGGTAGTTGTTTAGGAAAGGTCTCCCTAATATCATATCTTTATTTTGTAATTCAAAGGCATAGATCCTATTTATTTTGAGTAATTTCTTCCAAATCCATATTGTTATGTTTTTGGCTTTATATGCCATAATATCTTTTGCTCCATTGAAGCCTTTTACTTCTAATGGATTTTGTGATGCTTCCCATACATTGTCTGATAAACAATTCTTCTTGCATAAGTTTATTTGTGCTCTAGTATCTATATAAGTCATATAATATCTACTATTATATCCTTTGGGTAAACTTTTTATTAGTATATATATATATATATATATATATAATTATCTTTTACTATATTCATTGGTGGTTTACTAGTCATCATTATCTGAGTATGGTGTTTGGTTGAATAAATAATAACTATGTCCTACTGTTCTCATATTTTGTTCAAATAAAGTGTATTCTATCATTGCTAAGTGATATGTTCTCTGAAATTTTCTTAGTTTCCTATTAATCAGTTTCTTTTCTAATTTTCCTATGAACTTATTTATTAAGTAATATATTAGAAATCTTTTTACTATGTGTATTGTTTCTTACATGTTGTTTTAAAATCTTTGTCACTTATCCTTGAAAACATTCGTCTTCATCATATTCTATGTCAGATATATTTTCATTTGAACTTAGGTTATGTATATTTCTAAACCATCTGTCTGTTACTCTTTGCATTAGTTTATTTATAAATTGTTTTACTATAATAATCTTTTTTAGCCATAAAATCCATTTATTTTGTGTTATGATTGTGATACCTTGGTTATGTTCTCTAACATTAATTGGGACAATATAGGATTTCCCTATTCCTAGTCTGGTTAGCATTTTATCCATACATCCTGTTTTCAATATTTCTCCACATGATTTCATCATCATAATCCATATCGGAGTTACTTGTTTGATCATAGTCTGTTGGTGTGTATGCATATGCTTCATATTTCTCATAAACCAGTTCTCTTAATTTATTTGTGAATTTATACACTAATTTGTATAAATTTAGTATTTTAGTGGGTTGTTCTCGTCTTAGGGCATTACTCCTTTGTTAGCATTCTGTTTTAAATTTACTCAGATTAATTCTGTTAATTATCTAAATCTCTTGTTATTATGATTCTTTTTCTCATACTCTGGATTTCTATAATATCTTTTTCAATATTATAGTTATCATACTTATTTAACCACTTATTTCCCAATATAATATTTGTTTTTTGTCATAAACATAATAACAAGAGAATCATAAATATAAATATAAATGATATACTTTTCCTTGACTTTTGATAATATTACCTTGTATATGTTTATATTTATGTTCACTTGGCAGAACTATATCATTTCCTATTATGTTAGGTGTGATATAATTTCTTTTGATCCTGTATCTATTAGAATTTTTCTTATTTATCCTTCAAGTTGACCTTTAATATGGAATTGATTTTGCTTATAGCTAGTTTGTCCTAGATCTGTTTGTTCGCTTAGGCTCAGTATGTGTCTAATTATTTGTAATTCATTCTGCTGATTTTCCAAATAATATGGCTTGTTGTCCTGGATTACTGTGATTAATTGTTTGAATGGGTTATTAATTTCTATGGTTTCATTCGTGTTACTTTTAGCTGATATTCTATGTTTATTAGTGATTATGTACATGTTTTTTCCCTTAATAGTCATAACTTTACAACCATTTTCTAATTTTATTCCTGACAATTTTCGATATAATACTAGACTTCTATCTGTATTCTGGTCTGTTAGGCTAATCGTAAAATTTGGTTTGATTGTAAATTTGAGTTTCTGGTAGATGAGGTTTCCTTTCATCTTAGCTATGATAGCTTTCTCAGCTGGGTAAATTATTCTATCATCTGATAGGTATAATTCTAATGGTGTATCTATGCCTTCTTTGAAACAGGCTTTTACTAGAATCTCTATTCCTCCAAAATACACATATTTCATTGGATTATTTATTTTTAATTGTTTAAGCTCCTCTATAATTCTTCCTCTACTTATTAATGGTACTCTGGTTGTTCCTATAACTTGATCAATATCTATTACATGTTCTCTCTGGTTTATTACATAATATTCTTCAATATTTTTTTTTAATAGATGTTTAATTCCTGGGATTTTTCTGATGAGTGGGAAGTCAAAAATCTTTTCCTTATCAATGTCTATTTCTTGTTGTTCTATTTGTTTAAATAGTTTTTCATCAGTTCTATATATGTTATACTTGGTTCGTAATTCTCAGTTTCTAGATCTTGGTCAGACATTTCTAGAGCATTATATTGTTCTTCTTGTCGGTCTGTCCAGCTTTTTGTCAAATTATCAATTTTTTCAATTAGAGTTTTAAGTAGATTAATCACTATACTAATCGAACCACAAAAAACAGCACAAATTCGAGCTATCAAAGGAGTACTATTTAGTCCCAAGAGCATCAAAGAATACTACAAATATATGCAAAAATATCCTGAACACAATTGTGCAGAATGTTCAAAAGAACCATGTGAGGTAACACTGTGAAAAATTGGAAATATCTAGTTCTACACTTCAATCACTACTGGGTAAAACCAGAAAAGCTGTGGTAGTAACTAAGTTGTGACCTAAAGAAAGAATTGCTTCGAAAGAAAAACCGCACTAAGCAAGGAAGCGACAGAAGATTCCAAAAGATGAGGATGCCTGGCGCACTTAAGAAAAGCATAAGATATGGAAATGACAGAAAGAAGATATGTACTAAAGAAGGTGGCCGATAGAAGATGTGGACGAATAAAGGAAAAAGATACACTAGCCATGACAAGACAGCATATTTGGAAGACATGCCTATAAATACCTGCTGAAGAAGGGATTTGGGGCAGGCTCTTTTCTTATCCTCCTTCCTTCTCCATCCTCTCCTCTTGTTCTCTTAAAGTTTGATTGCATCCATCAATAAGATTTACTTGGTGAATGTAGTTAGATTTACTTGATTCGGGGCAAGCTTTCCACAAACTTGATCCCATCCATCAATAAGATTTACTTGATGAAATGTAGTTGTTATTGCCATTATGATTTCTAACTTAAATTAATTAATTCTATACTTTTTAAATCTAAAGCAACAAAAAAAATGTTGCACACAATTATTAAAGGTGTCACATGAATCTCTACCCTTACATATATGGAATCACAGTTATTATTTCTATATATGTACAATTAGAACTACACATTTGTTAAATTTAGAAAGAGAACCACAGCACATTACTAGAACTCATTCCTAATTAACCCATTGAGTTTTTAAAAACAAACTTTACAACCCATGCATAAATCCCAACACCTAAAGCCTCTTGAATGTAGTTCTACCGTTATCCACATCCTAAGGTAGAACACCTACAAGTTTTTGTCATGTTGCAACCTTCATCCCACTCTAAAATCCTAAACCCCTGATCTAAATTTATTTCCTCTCTTGACACCCTCACTCATCCTCCACCTTTCAGGATATTTGCGATTGTTGTTCCTATGTTTGTTGTCTTCTTCCTTTTTTATTTATGATTTTGATTTTCATAAATAAAACAGGTGTAAAGTCTACCTAGAGCTTAACTTGGAAGTTAATATTTGAGATATTCAAGTGGTTTTGATTTGTCTCACCCTTCGTATGTTTGACACATATGCATACAAATCTCGCAACATGAAGATAAGTTTTTGAGCCACAACCTTAAAAACTATGATTGAATATCTCAGTATGCATTGAATCATTGATAAAAGTATTATAAACTATGGTTGATTCTATTGTAGCCAAAATCTTTTGCCACAATTTTTAGCTTTTAGCCATGGGTTTCTTGTACATATGTAAAAATATATAAAATATTTTACATGTGATGAAACTTTTCAACTGACCATATATTGTTAATTGACAATATTTAAAAACAAAATGTTATATGAGTTCCATGATAATCTGTTTTTTAGCTCTGCTATGCAAATGATCAAGTACATATTATACGTCCAACTTTTTTTGTTGATTAGCTCCTATTTGCCACTTGAGATCTTTGTTAGACTCACAAAATTAGTATAATAAGAACTTTCTAGTTGTCTTCATCTAATATCTCTACAAGTGATATCTAATACAACAAACCGAGTTTATTTGCCTCCTCACTTCTAGCAACACCACTAGCTAGTGCTCTTACTACTTAAAGTTGATACTAATTTATACACCACAACAATATGGGTCATTCGAAATGCACCCTGTGCATGGTACAGGTCATTGTGGATGATGACCCGGCTCACCTAAGCCGACTCTCATGGGAACGCTTTTCCCCATGAAACAAATTTTGCATGAAATCGATCTCCTTGATATAAAGTGTGTAGGTTGAAGACTCTTGTTTGAACCCCTCTCAAAGACTTGAAGCTTCAATCAGCAGCACACTTCTATATCCTGCCTCGGAAAGGGATTCGTGCTCCAGCAGCTGCATCTTCTTCATCAAACCCGCATTGCATGCTGCAGCGGAAGCATCTGATCGAGGCAGAGAGTGTAGAGTGCTCCTCGTATCCTAGGTTCGGTGGTGATCTCTCCTTCTCCGACGGCCTCCGGTGGTGATCTCCTTCTCAGATACCTTTGTTTCACTCTATGTGGCTGATAATTATTGTCGGATCTGTCTTCCCTTCTACTGCTCCTTCTTCTTCTTATCTTTGTCACAGTTTCTATTTACTTCTTGTTGTTCCTGTCCTCTTCCCGACCTACTCTTCTCTTCTTTCTTTCATTTATCTTGTTTTCTCTTTTTGCGGGAAGGGAAGGGGGTATCTGTGTTTAGGTTTTCGATTTATGAATTTCTGTTTATCTTGTGAGTTGATGGAGGTTTTCCATTCATTTTCAGAAATCAAATGGGGTGGCTGCTCTGTTTGCTGCTATGGCTGTAGGCAGGTAAAGGCATTACAAAATTCCTCTTCCTCGATCCTCCTACTCACTGATTATTCTCAATCCTCTTTTTCATTTTTGTAAGTGTTCTCTCTTAGCATCTCCCTTTGTGTGATCCTTTTTCTTTTAATCAATTAGATAAGGATTCAAGGCCTCATTCAAGACATTCCTTGGGCAACACCATTAGTTGCTCTGCCACTTGCTCAAAAGCATGACAACCCATGAACAACAGAAAAAACCTGGTTTCATAAAAGAAAAATGAATTCAATACTTATTTTATTTTATGCATATGCCCATAAATAAAAATCTTGGTATACATTTTGTGATTTTGCCAGGATTTTGTTGTACTTATTATTGGTATCTACTACCGTACAGTTTTTTTTATTCCCATTGTCCACCCCATTGAGTAGTAGGAGCAACATTTGCATTTGCACCACAATGGATTCATTTTTTCAGAAGCTCTAGGCTTGCAACTCACTCCAAGGAAAGAGTGCATCCAATATATTGCCTATAAAACCTTATGAATTTCACATCCATGATTGATGTCTCAGCTATTATTCAAGTCTTCCACACGAGCAAGTTGGAAGTAGTGCTTTAGTCATCCCGTAGTAACACTACATAGTTTGCCATATTATCTAATGGGATGTTAGAGAATTTCACTTTCACAAATGACAAAAATACGATGTTTAGAAAAATGTTCCTACACCAATCACTCACATGGCTGTGCCTTTAGCCATCTTAACCTCGAGATACATAATGGGCAGCCATTGTCAGATAGGGATGTTCCACAAGTCAAGCCAACTCAGGCTCGATTGAACTCGCATACTTAAACAAGGCTCATGTTCAGCTCGTTTAATAAATGAGTCAAGCTCGAACTTACACTTAAAACTTGAGATGTTAAACAAGTCAAATTCAAGTTCCATGAACTCAACTCATTTAAACTTAATCTCATGTACAGTCACAAGTGAACCCCTTTTTAAAATAAAAAAAAAAAATAGTGAATTTTTTAAAACTGCTAAAATTTTATGGGCATTTCTATAATTTGCTATCGCTAGGTGCATGTACTCTTTTAGTGGGTCTTTCCTCATTTTTCATGGGATGTTGTCTATCTTCTCTTCCCCAAGGTTTCCTCTAATGGTCTTACAGTTTTTTCTGGCAGGCTGAATCTTGCGGCGACCATTTCTGGCCAGTTGCGGAGACCTTGGTGATGTATAGTATGTTGTCATCACCAGTGATCTTACAGTGATGCCATAGGTACTCTTCTGGTTGACTTTGCATCTATTTGTTTAAGACTTTGCTGATGACTTCGTGCGCCACAGAGAGAGAGAGAGAGAGAGAAGACTTTGCCTGGTGGTGGAATAAAATGTTCATTGGGTTTTGCCATTTCTACGACCAGTGGTGACTGCTAGATTTTTGTTTGAAAAATATAAAATGTTTCAGCTGGATTAGATGGGAATTTTTCTTTAAGATGTTATATGATTGAGTCTATAAGGATTTGACATAAAACTTAACCTGAAACAACTGGCATTTGACTGAACTTGAATCAAAATTCTTTTGCCAGTTGTGTTCTACTTTCCAGTACTGAATTAAGTATTTCAATACATAATTTGATTTTCTGATTGGATTTATTTGGGTCGTTTGCTTCCAATACTTTTGTCATCAAGTGTGTATGAATTTAGGAGCAAAAATTGACCCCAAAAAACATCAAAATTCAACCAGGTTTTGAATCAAAAGCATTAAAATTGTTTCTAGGTCTTCTCTAAAAAATGCATTATCGTTTTTCATTTGTAAATGAAAATTTTGTGAAAATCTTGCTTTTTCTATGAAAAGAATATTTTCTTTTCTTTGTGGCAGTTCTATTTCTGGTTATCTGAATGATGTGTTAGATTAATACCTGGATTTGAAGCCATCTTTGCATCATTGCTGCTCCAGTTTTGTGATTTTTGACAGGGTTACATGTTCTTCCGGAGTTTGAAGAATGTATCCGATGATGAAATTGCATGTTTATTTTCTGATTCACTATGCTAACTGTTTTTCTTGTTTGTGAATGATGAAGTATTCGCTTGCATAAATGCAACCACCTTGGTTGAACACCACAATCTAAGTACTTTTATTCATTCATTCTACTTCCGTATTTTTCTCAAGATTGAAATGTCTGCAATGGTGATATGAAAAGCTGCTGAATGCTTATGATGCAACTATGGATGCAATGGTTATATCAAAGAAAAACGTTGTAAAAACGGTTCCGGAAATCTAATGCAAAAGTACAGCTGCTTTTTGTCCTTCCATAATCAGCTAACACCGGAAAATTTCTCCACTCAAAACTTTTTTCTAGTTTATAAACGCACCTTCATTTTAGGATGAGGTGAAGCTACTCATCTTTCACCCTCTATCATGATAACTTTCCCTAGTAAAGTTTCCCTTTAAATCAGGGCCGGCCTGCAATCAAATGCAGATCATTTAGTGCAAAGTTAGATTTCACCCATGCGTGTATGATTGTTGAAATAGGTTTTTAACAAAGAAAATGAAGTCTTAGGGATTGATCTTTTTCTTCCTTTCAATTGCTCATAAACTCACAGCTCCAATTGGATCCAACTATATCCATGCAACCGGATTTGGATCTTGGATCATTAAGCAAATATGAGTATCTAGTCATGAAGATATCAAAGAGCATCCTCCTGTTTTTATCTTTTTCTGGTGAACCAACTTGAGAAGCCCAAACGCAATCAGATACTTCGAGACCAGGGGCAGAGCTAAGGTAGGGCCCACTTGGGCCTTAGTCCTACTTTAATTTAAAAAGAAAAATTTCATTTGTTTTATATAAAAATTTTGAAAAATCATATTTCGACCTTCATCAAAATTTAAAAACTTTAATTCGGCCTCCTCATGAAAAAATTGTAATTCTACTTTTGTTCAAGACCAAGCAAAGAAAAAAACCACAAGACCACACCAACTAAGTATGGGAACAAGGTGGAAAGAAGGAATAATCAAAGAGGAGGGCCCACTAGCGGGAGCTAGTTCATGGGAAATGAGGTGGGCTGGTGACGAAGCAAAGCACGAGCCATATGAACCAAAACCAAACCGAGCCACTCGCGAGGTCTCCTTGATGGTTACTTTTATTATGTGACTTTAATGACCATATTAATTGCTGAATTCATATTTTTAAAATATTTTTTTATCGGTTCAAGATATTATTAAATTACTTACAAGTCAAGATGGCTTTAATGAAGATCAAATTAAATTTTTTTTTTTTAATTTGCCCCGATAAAAGGAGTTCCCCCTTTCAATAAGGTCAAAGTTTGCAGTTTTTCTAAGTGTGTGAAATGTTAAATAATGTTGAAGAAAAGGATTGACATCCAATATCTTCATCGAATTTTATTAGCCAAGAAAATAAAATCTTATTAAAATTGGATCAGAACATGTTTTTTTATTTTATTTCCGAAAATTCCGCGCCTATTTTTTAGTTATTGATACAAATGTCGCCTTTTTTAAAAGCATTCTGTCATCAGGAAACAGAATAAACTATATGTGCATAAGTGGAGAATTTCCTTTGGAAGGGGCAAAGCTAATTCACGCGTGTCCCCAAGTCGGGCGTATCTCTGCAATGCTCGTTGAGAGAGAGGCGAAATAGTAACAGCTCGCCGTCAGCCCTCCGCAACAGAGGCTCCCCTCTCTCTCTCTCTCTCTCTGTGTCTCCGTTGCCGAAGAAGGAAAAGGACCATGGTGGGTTGATTCTCTGCATCGTGAAAGGTGCGATGGTCGTCGCGTTGGGCAAGCTCACCATCATCGTCGGAGCAGGTCTCTCTCTCTCTCTCTCTCTCTCCTCTTTCTCTCTCTCCCCTCATGGTGTTCTGTGGCCATCTTACTGCTTCTCTCATTGATGTCTTATCAGTGCTTCTGGGGGTTTGATAAACTTATGGAGAGCATAAAACCCTAGTGTCACTGAACTGTCTGACGACATGTCCACTCGTAGTCCTGTTTTGGGTTTCTTTCGGTACTACTTGATTGTTCTCTCAAATTCCTCGTTTGGTTGCCTGATGAAACCGTTCTAATTCCAAGTTTATTAGTTCTTCATAAGCCGTTGATTCTTTGAGTCTTTGGTCCCTACTTTGTTTGGTGTAGTTTGTCGTTTTGGTCATGATGGTTCCAAAGTACAACCTTTTCTCTTTTTATATTAATTTGGAAATGGTTAACCTCGTTTGATTTCCTTTGGCTGGTGGGAAAATAAATGTTGCACAAATATTTTTGTAGGCTTTCTTGGGACAGTGCTTGCAAATGATGGTGGAGCCTCAAAAGTTTCTGACTTCCTTTCGGGGGCCCTGAAGGTATGCGATTTTATTAGATTACGTCTAAGCCTGATATTTTTTTTCTTCTTGTGCTTTTTGTAGGATCGAAAATTTTGTGAGTCTATTCACAACATGCCACATTGTTTTATGTGGCTGTTGTTAAGAGTAGGCTTTCTTTTCTATTATCTCAATGTATTGCATGTCAGGTTAACCGATAAACTCTAAATCTGATAGGCTCGCATGTCTTGGATTGATTTTTCTTACATGGAAGAGTTGGTTTTTTATTATGAAGTGGGCCTACTGTGGATGAGATGTTATTTTAGTTATTGTAACATTTACATTGACAGGCAGTCACCTCTCTTGAATCATAATGCTGGATACTTGTGATTTTTTTTTCCCTATCTATATGGTTTGGAGAATTATTTCAAACTTGACTATGTGTTATATTTATGATTATGAACATTTTGTTTGTATACTCGCAGTAGTTGTCATTCTTAGCATTTTCTACTTTTGTTGCACAAGTAGTTTGTAGAAATTAAGTTTGTGTATGTGGCTTTTCCATATTGGTTCCTCAATTATAGAGGCATTATGGATACTTCAGCACATGTAATTTCTTTGCACTCCATTACATGTAACTTCTACTTTAATTAACCATGAAGCAAACCCTTGGACAAACCCTTTCCAAATCGATACGATATGTTGATTTCAGATTGTCTTCAAGCATCTTCAGCAGGACAGTTCGACATCAAAGAGCAAGCCAAAAAATGATATGCTGATGGCCCAGGTTCCATTTTATTTGTGATTTTTGAATTCCATAGTTTTCTCTCTTTTTTTTCCCTTCTCTTTCTTAGATTGCTGGTTGACTTTTATAACAATAGTCTTGCGAGTTACAATCTTCAAGCTTTCCTTGTGGTGCTGTGTGAGAAGCATAAGTGAAACATTGTGAATGTTGTTTTCAGCTTAAATTGAATATGCTTTTATCTATGGGACATTGCAATGTGGTCCTGCTTTATGTCATTTCATTTGTTTTTTCTTTTTAAAGAATAAAATCTAGTTTATGGTTTGTCTGACAAGGATGATAACCTGACAAACAGTCTTGGTATAAAATGTAAATCTTAGCTTCTTTTATATGCTTGTACCATTCTTTTTTTATGTGCCAAAGAAAGAAATAAAATGTAAAACAAATGTACTAGTAATTGCTGTATTTTTTTTTTTACATGTTTTCTTGCTATCTTGCTCAATTCACTAGTGGAAGAGACTATGCTAAGTAATTAAATGATTATTGATACACTAATCCAATTTTGTCTGCCCTTTTCTTAGTGTACTAGATCACCCATTGCTAGATGCTAAACTGAAGTTTGAGTCTAGGTGATCTTCCGAGGCAATTCAGGCATTACAGCTTCTTGCATATTCAGACACTTTGCAAGAAAATTAGGTCTGAGTGAGTTTAGAAATTTGTTGTCATAAACTCAAATGTTCATTCATGAATATGAGGTCAATATATAAAAATGAAGCATAGTATGGTGTGATCGAAATTGGTCTTAGATCAGCTGAAATCATGGCTTTGTGCATTGGATGTCCAAGATGGAGTCTATATCATTTACTATTAATGATTGTGATAGTCCACAAGTGAAATAGAGTTTAGTCTACAAGTGAAATGAAGTTAATGAACTACTGGCTAATGCCTTTGTTGTCAAGCAAATGGCTATTCAGCCTAGCTGGTAACCGACCAACTACTTTGCATTTGCAATCATCTAGCCTACTGCGCCGTGGTTCATGAGGACTTGACTGATTAGGTAGGTTTCTTATCTTTGAATGCATTTGTTAGTCTTTTTTCTTTTTCCTTTTTGTTAGTACTCGATAGTCGATTCACCAAGATTGGTGAGGTTGAAGATATATAATGCAAAGTTTGGATGCATCTTTCCATTGACTAGAAGATGGTATTTCTTTCAGTCAATGACTTGAAAGTGTTTAGATGATGAAGTTTTGTTTGACATGTGACTATTAAATATTTCAAATGTTGTTTCCCATCACTATGTTATGGTGTGTTGTCTCTTCTGCCATGGTTGCCAGGAGTATCCCGCTGGCAATTGAAATATACTGAGGTTTTTTGGTAAAATGATTTGGTACTGAATGTATGTAAGTAGTAGAATCTTATGGATTTTTTCTTTCATGATTACCTGCATATTGTTGCTGAATCGTTGTTCACTTATTTTTTTGCTGAGAAGTGAGAAATATACCTAATTATTACAGAAATTTTTATTATTTCCACAGGTAGATAGTTTAAGGGCAGAGTTGCAGCAGTTTGCATCATCAAGATCAGTTACAGTTATAACTCGAAATTCTAGATCAGGTCAGTAAATTTATTTATCCCAACAGATGTTTTTTTTGCATTATGACTTCTGTGTCCTATCTTTTAATCATTGTAACCGCACACATGCTCCACATCAGGTGGCAAGTAGATGCTTCCATAAAAACACCAGCTATTTTTTTCATTCTAAATAGAAAGAGTTCAGTAGTTTAACAAATGTCTGATTTAATATCCATGGGTTGGTGTTTCGAAATTTTCTGCATCACCCAATCATTTTCAATGACTCAAAATTGAAGTAAAAATACTATTGTAAGAAACTAAGCATTGTTTCTTTTTGTTTCTTTGGAAGAGCATATTCATGTGTGACCATAAATGTGGAAGAAGGATGTGCATATGCAGATGTTAACAGCTGCAATAATTCTGTGGGAAACCTCTCTTGGAGCATGCTGTTGGTCTTTGGGAGGTTGGGACTTTCTGGAACTCTGGCTAAAACTGTACCCAGGGTTCAAATTACCCCCAGAATGCATAATGCACAGAAGCATACTAGAAAATGTCAATGCACTTTGGTCCTCATAGACCTGTCTTATTGACACAGCTGTCCCTTGCTGCTTTTGGAATGTCAAATCATCACCAAGTTTGAGGCAAGTTTATTCGAGCAGAATCATGGCTGGCAGTCTAAAATGTAGTTCTGCTCCTGACACATATCAACCCAGATTGTTTGGATTTTTGGTACATTTAGATGCATACAGTATTGCTGACCATGTGTGTGCATGCATGCCTGTGTTCTTTTGTGTTTCTTCGTGTTTATATGTTTTACAAGATTGGGTAATTAATACATTTGATTTGCAGGTGCTCAGTCATACACTGTTCCTGTCCTTGTCATTGGAGTTGTTGGATATGGCTATATCTGGTGGAAGGTACAAATTTTATATGTGCATGCATGTGTGCATACACCTGCTTGTATGTGTGTTCTCCCATTCTTTCACCACATGCTAACAAATTGAATGTGTGTATTTTCTTTTGGACCATGTACCTTGACACGTGAAAAATGTTGTGTTTTCCTCATCTATTGAGACCTGATATTCATGGACCATTTGTTGTCACCTTTTATTTCATTATCTTTCATGTGACTACTTTGGTCTTTTCTCCTTTCTCCTTTTTGGGCCTGGACTGTCTTTCGTTGAAGAATTTGGATATCTTTTGGTAAGGGTGTTCAGCAAGTTGAGCCAACTCAGGCTCGATTCAATCTCGCCCATCAAACTTGACTCATTTAATAAATGAGTCGAGTTTTAAGTTGAGAAATGAACTCGAGTTTAAGTTGAGAAATGAACTCGGTCAAGTAAATGAGTTGAGTTCGAGCGAGAAGCTCAGCTCGTTTGAACTCGATTAAGTTCATGAGCCGTGATGAGAATATGTACAATATGTTTGACAGTGTTTTCACAAAAGAAAGGTGGTTCAAGTGGGTTTTCCATGTGGCTTACATGTTTGAGGTCCTATGCTCAGGTCCCTTTGTTAACATTCAAGTTAAAAAGTAAGTTTTTTTATTAACTGGCTTGGCTAAGCTCAAGCCAAATCTTGGCTCGAGCTTAACTGAGGCAGATTCGAGCTTTTTAAGCTCTAGCGAGCTCGAGCTGGTCAATTCAAGCTCAACTCAAGCTATGGCTTAAGGTGCTCAAGCCAAGTTTGAGCTGGCTTAGCTTGGCTTAAACTCAGCTCATGTTCAGCCCTATGTTTTGGCCTCTCTTTGCATAGGCAAGCTGACGGATAGCTCCTCTGTGGCTCGTCTATTTTGTTTCCCTTTGTTTATGTCTTGCTTGTGCATATTTCTTCAGGGCTGGCGACTGTCTGATTTGATGTTTGCTTCGAGACGCAGCTTTAAGGATGCTTGTACAACCATAGCTAAGCAACTTGATCAAGTATCATCATCTGTTTCGGTAATGTTTTCTTCCTTAATTCTAGAGAATCCATGTCTTAGAATGTGGAGACTATTTTAATTCTTGATGTACTTTGAATGTGCTTCTCTACAGAATGTAAGTATAATTTGTGCCTAATGGGTGATGCAACTTGATTGTCATCCAAAAAAAAAAAAAAAATCTCGATAGCATTTTAGTTTTCATATATTCAGCTAATTCCTGTTAATGAGTGCTATTCTGTGTTGAGCTAGTGTAGCCAATTCATGGATAAATCAAATGGTTGGCTGCCGCTGTAATATCCCAACCCCAAGCTTCTTGCCTTAGTCAGTAGGGGCAGAATCATATTTCAGATTATTCCTTAAACATTAATATGGTAAAAGAAGAAAATCCTGTTTTCCCACTATCTTCTTTGTCTGAAGTCCTCAATATTGAAAAGTTGTCTGGACTATCGCTTTCCCTTGTGGATTCTTTAGTCCACTGTCACACTTGTATGGCCTGTCCGATTATCACATTCGTGACTTTACTTAGTTTTTTGCAATTCTCATTGGCATGACAGAGGTCTGTAACACACTAGGACAATAGACATAACCAGCACCAGTATGCATGAAGGGCACCGTACCCATGCAGGCACAACGAGACGTGGTCGCAGGTATGGGATGGGGCTTGGACACGGTAGACTCATATTTTATATTTATTTGGTATATTTTGGTATTTTATTTAGTAATTTAAATTATATATATATATATATTAAATAATTAATATATAATTAATACATATGTTTTTTTGCTTAAAAATGTATTGCTTAAATATATATTATGTCACAAGGCCATGGTACGTTGGGTGCTGCACCCACATGGATGCTGCCTGCAGTGTGAGTGCTACGAGGGTGCCTTCAAAAAAAGGAAAAAACAGAGGAGGAGGGGGAGAGAGGAGGACGAGGGTGGAGGAAGGAAGAACAAAAGAACAAGAGGGAGGCTGTTGAAGACAAATTGAAGTTTAATTATGTACCTTTTGTGGGTTTTAAACCTCTTTGTTATTATTTCCAAAAGAGTCTTGTTTTCTTAATTTTTTATCATCTTACTTTCGTAATTTCTATTTTATGACAATAAGAGGCTTAATGTAAAAAATCTTCATTACTTTTAAAGTTTTTTCATACACATCTATATTTCATCGGCTGCAACTGCACTTAAAGGTGACCACTGTCCTGGGCCTGGGCTGCAAGTATGGCCCATGGGCCAAAAACATTGGACTAGGCCGGCGAGATAACGACCAGGCAGAGTCAGGCTGGGACTGGGCCAAGTTCTGGGGGCCCAACTCAGCCTGGTACATTGCTATAACCCCCCCCTCCTTCTCTCTCTCTCTCTCTGTCTCTCTCTCTCTCTCTCTCTCTCATGCGTGGACACACGCACATGCATCCTCTCATGCCTTGGCTCAAATGCAACTCGCTGCCACACAACCAATTGCAGCCCCCAAATGACTTTTCTTCCGGACACCCCCTCAACCTTCGTCTCCCTCTCTGCAAGGATGTTCCCTCGCTCTCAATAGTTGATGACTACAAAGGGTTCCCAATATCTTTTGAAATCCTCGGTGGTTGCCGAGGCTTTCTGACCATCTTTTTCTGCTGAGACCCTCGATTGTCATTGGGAACCTCTTTTTCTATCCTGCAAGCCTTTTCTTTTTCCCCAAATTGTTTAGACCAGGGCCCTGGCAGGTCCCACCTGATAGCTAAGAGGACAAGGGCTGGGCTGCCAGCAGACCTGCTCGAGCCTGGCTTTGTCAAGCATCTGGCCATTTCAATCCGGCCTAATGCTCATTTCTACCAGCACTTCACATCCTGTGACTTATATCCCCACACCCAAGTTTTCTCAAAATGTTTTGCACTAGTGATTGCTCCTGTACTTGCAACCGTATAACATGGAGTCTCATACTGTGATAGTGATGCAACTGTTATAGATAAGAGCCTTCCCTGGGCTGAGAATGGTGTTTTGAAAGATTGTGCAGCATTGTCTTCAAATGGATTTCATGACCTGTAGATGCTATGGTGCTGATGACTTGCAAGCATCCTCCAAGTGATGGTGCTTACTGTTCCATTATGGGATCCATATTTCTAGAGTGGCTTCTAAATACCTAACACCACATCAGCTGACAGTTTGATCAAGGACCTGTTTACTCAACGAAGGAACCTGGTAGTTAGGAGGTTGAAATAAACACTGGAGTGAAATCTATCTCAACGGAATGCAGGATTCTCTAAGTTTCTTATGCTAGCTGTATGGAACAACTGACTTTGTGTGAAAAAAATGGCATTCGTGCTGATTGATAATTTTTAATTATAGTCGAAAAGCTTAGGAGTGAAATATGATGTACATCCAGGTCTTCTTGATGCTGGTGTTAGGAAGGAGAATTTGAGCCTGGCATTTTCTACCCTTTGAATTTTGGATCAGTTATTTTCTGTCACGAGATGTCAAAATATTGTGTATTAAGGTAAATCAGAAACAGGTTTTGCATGAAGAATGTTGGAGCACTCTACTGTTAAGGCTTTCAATTGAACAGACTTAAACAAAGATGGATTGAGTAGCTGTTGCTGTTGCAAGATGAAAATGTATGGTGACGTCCTGCACCACATAACACTATTTTCATGCCAGCTCTTTCTCACCCATTGTCTCTGTCTTAATTTAACAAATTGCAAAAAATAGTTGATGCATCAATTGAATTAATTCTATTTTCAAAATGAGAAGCACAAATTTGCTTCTTGAGTTAGAATCTTGATCAGTTTCCTTCTGAAGAATATAATGCAAAACAGAAAACCTTCTCAGATGAACTTCTTTGTTCATTTTTCCAGTTGCCACTAACCCTACTTAGCATTTCTCCTTATGCTTTCAGGCGGCAAAGAAGTACTTATCCTCAAGAATTGATCGTGTTGATCTCAATTTAGATGAATGTGCTGAACTAACTGCTGGTACCAGAGATGAGGTCTAAAGCCCAAAAGTTTTCTGCTGAAATCAGTTGAATTACTCTTTTCTCATTATATTGATTAATGACCAATACACTGCACCTGTAGATATCTCAACTACGAGGTGATGTAAGTACCTTTGTGGTGGATATTGAATCTGTTCATCGTGCTGTCCAATGTTTGGTGAGTCTCCTCATTCCACACACCACTTGCTTGTTGCAGTGTTTTATTGGCAAATATCACACTGATCCTCTTCTTTCTTTCTTCTCCCTTGTTTCGGCATTTCATTAGGAAACAAAGATTGGGAGAATAGAAGAAAAACAGGTTTACTTTCTGTTCATCCAAGTAACTTTTTACATCTTATGACTTAAGAAGTAATGCTTTGTGCTGACTTCCATGGTAAATGTGGATCAGGATTTTACAAACGATGGTGTACATCAGCTATGTGTGTTTGTGCAAAAGTTGGAAGAAAGAAAACATGCAGAACTGAATCAGGTACAGAATCTTTCTCACTGGAAAGTTCCTTGGAGGATACCGCTCTTAAATGTGAATCTGCGTTAGGTTAGGTTAGGTTAGGTCTGGCCTGGTGTGTCTGCATGACAGAAAAAGCACGTTGGTCAATTTGTTTTGGGAGAATAAAACTCCTGACGTGGTGAGACTTCTGGTGTCCCTTGGCCTCCTTCTAATACATTTATCGAACTCTGTAGGTACTGAATTCCAGCTCCTCAGTGCCTGCTCTTGAGTCTCCTCCTGTCCTCACTTCAAATGCTAGGGTAAGATTAGTTTGATATATCAATGCTGCCATCTTATTCTTTTCTCTTTTCAAAATTTTCTTATTGTATCTGTTTTTCTGTCTGTTAGGCAATATCGTTTTCATCTGCAAAAACTCCAGCACTTGAATCACCATCAACTTCTGAGGAGACGCCTAAGGTTGACTAACTACCTATTTCCTAGATAGCAACTTCTCATAGACAGTGTTATTGATATTTGTTTATTTTCAGCTCGTTCGGCCTTTGCATTCTGCAGCTTCAGCATCTGGCCTGAAGGTTAGCATAAAGTCGAAGTCTTCATTTTTCATTCTTGACATACCATCTCGTTAATTTTCACAGTGCATGCAGGACTTACAAGGAATATCAGAGTTGACAAAGGCACCCGAGTTGGAAACTCCTAATCAGGTCCTTGTTTCAGAATCATGTACAGATACACCATCATCATCATCATCCTCAAGTTCTAATCGTTCCAGATGGAGACTTCCTGGGTTAAATGCATCATTTCTTACAAGAACTCACAGTGCTACGTACTCCTTCAAGTAGTGCCGTGGCACATTTGCTGAGCAATTATGTTTATGCTTTCCATCTGCTAGTAGTTGGCCCAAAAAAAAAAATGCTGTTCTGTTGGTACAGCACTGAATTTTGTAGATTTGCTATTCATTTAGTGAGTTAGTAATTTATGATATAAAAATGAGCAATTAAGTTGGCATGTCCGTAAATATGTGGAAATGGAACCTTGAAGGGTATAAAGGAAAAAGACAGAAATGAGAAGAAAGAATGCGGTTATTCACGGCAAATTTTGCGATGCCTTTTATTTCCTTCTGCTCATTGACCAGGAGATCTTCATGGCATGATCATCATCTTGATAGTCTTGAAAGAAAAACACCAACACAGGATGGTCATTTTTAATCTTTTTCCTTTATTTTTTTTTCTGGCCAATGATCAAGAATCATAGCTCTTACTAAAAACCTTTATGTCCAGCTTAGAATTTTACATTCTCAGGGAGGCAACTGTACGTACGACAAGAAAGTTAAACAAACACATCCGGTTCTCTTACGTGGAAAATATTTTTTTCATTGTTAATAAAAAGGTGGTAAAGCTATAGGTTCCGATGCAAGCACTGAATCATGAATCATGGGAATGATGGGCACAGTGGAGAGCCAGTTGCCTCATAATAACCACTCGCCTGTGAGTGAGAGAGAGAGAGAGAGAGAGAGAGAGAGAAC
This sequence comes from Nymphaea thermarum, assembly GCA_011799765.1. NCBI lineage: Eukaryota > Viridiplantae > Streptophyta > Magnoliopsida > Nymphaeales > Nymphaeaceae > Nymphaea > Nymphaea thermarum. The sequence continues at coordinate 243,731 of JAANDH010000299.1, read as the reverse complement.
CCTATAGCTTCTTCATACATACCATGACTGACGACGGTATCAAATCTTCCTTCCTTCGAATACCCATCTTTATCAGGTAGGTGTCCTTGTTATGTAACGTTGGAGAAAACGACTGGTTGTCTGGCCAATCGAATGTTTACCAAAGTGATTAACATCTTCATCATTAACATAATCATATGATAGCTCGTAATGAACGTCCAGGATATGTTTGAACGTGGCATTCATGGTTGGCATTTTATGTGAGAAGGGTTCCTCCTTTGTCAGAACTCCAAAAGGACCGTAGTGGCTTCCTAGAACCCGGTACAATACTTTTGTTTCTCCAATTTTGGAGGGGACAGACCCTTCTGGATCTACCCATGATTGCATGAAATCCCATCACTTTACAAAAAGAAGACCTTGAATTTTTCACTAAAAAATTGTAGTACAGTCCACGCATTGATTTTTCGACCCATGGGACATGACAAGTTCACAATGAAATGGCTAATATGTACATTAAGTCAACAGGTAGTTGATGGTGATCGATGATAGGCACATCTACAGTTTAGATCCCTCTGTTGTTTCAAAAAGGGTCATTTGGGAGCAGAAACATTATGTTTGTGTGTTAAACTCAAAGATGTTACATTCATGTGACTCTTTAAAAAGTGTCTCATGAATCTACCTCTTTTTTTTTTTATGCACATACATAAAATAGTAACATACCATTCCCAAACAGCCCGAAGGAAATCTAAACAATGCGTCTCTAAGGAACCCATTTCTCATTTGTATGTGCGTGTGTTAACCGGAACATGCTACAGATGTGGATTTTCTTGTCGAGAATGACCCCAAAAATGTCTATTTTTTTAATTTGTAGAAAAGTTTTGCAAGGCCAACAAAGTTCTGTGTGGTTAATTAGTTGACCAAATTGCATGTGGACGCACTTCAGAATTATGGCATGGAAACTATAAACATCTGACTTTAAATCTATCGGTTGGTTTCACGAAGGCTTTACCGAAACCCCGCATTGGGTATTAATATGTTGTTTTTTAGAACACAAAGTTGGATCTTCATATTCTAAAATATTATTTGTTTCGAACATATAACTTAAGACCTATAATTAAAATGCTCATAAATCACAAAACTTGACGGATAAGTGTTCTTGATGTCTTCCCTTCAAGATTTCTGAAAGGTGGAGCTGTTAGAAAAGGTCAACAAATGTTTTGCATCACGGAAAAGGTCTCTTATCTTCCTTCATATGTAAGGGAAGATGTGCTTAACTAAACCTGTCCTTGCTCATAGTATTAGATTTTGATGTTCTGCTTTCAAACTTCGAGCCCTAGCCATCAAAAAGTTGAATGTGGCAATGGCAAACTTCCTATAGGGTGAAAGTGGTAGTGGAAAGAGGGCTCATGCTAGACATTTACCAAGAGGGCTCTTTTGGCAGAGGTGGCATTGAAAGTGAGTATCCGATATAGACACTGGCTCGTTGATTCAGAGAAAATACAATGCTTCCATAATCTATGGACTACTAAGCACATTAAGATATCTTCATGGTGCTTTTGCTGCATTGGTCAATACCTCAAAACCAGGCTTAGAGATAGGAATTTTTCATGAGGGTGGCCGAGTTAGAGCTTTAAAATTTTAACAGGGGCTGAAAGTAAAATTTAGATGTAAATTAAAAAAAAATAATTGAAGGGATGCCAAGGCCCGTACCGAGCCCATGTTCAGTCCCTGATCGAGAACACGCACAAGTGAAGCAACAGCGCCAAGCAGGGGTGGAGGGAAGTGGGGCCGGCAGGGGCCATGGCCTCCCTCAGATTTTAAAAACTTTAAAAATATATATGTAAATCTAAAAATTTTTAGTTTAATATATATATAAAAGTTTAATTTTTTTTTTTTCGACCTCTGTTAAAATTTTGAAACTATAGTTTAGCCCCTATGACAACAAAAATCTGGCTCCCTGTCGCCAAGGGACTTGATGGGGCTGGGAGATCATTAGGGACTTGGTGTGTTAGAAAGTTGGGAGAGGTAGTATTAAGTTCTCGTATGACCAATGGGGACCGTCTCGCCCCTATCATCTAACCAGTGGAAAACATATGATGTGAGATGAACTCTCACATCATCTCTCATATTTTCAGGTAGCTGCTTATTAGATCTACTACGTCGAGACATGTCAGTGATACCCCTAATGACCTTATGCTCAACGAATGTAAAAGAGAGAGTTGTGTGCATCACTCGGTACATGCAAGACAATGTATGCCGAAAAAAAAAAAAAAGTAGGAGTGAGGGTATTTGGAAATTATTTAAAGAGAAATGTGTTTTTTAGTCTTTTATCTTTTTCTTTTTTGGTTTCCTCTACAAAGTATTTTTTTTCTATTAACTAGGGGTATTTTGATTATTAACCATATTAACATGAAAAAAAAAATTGTGCACCAACCCGCGCATATAACCAGCTCCGATAGAAGGAGTGGGGTTTTCTCCTTTGACTTATGGCAGTTAGTAAGACATTGGACTAAAGCTGGTTGTATGCACTCTCTCGTGCACAAAACTTGTGCATCACCCTGCATAATGTCTAGATTCTATAATGCCTCTACTTAAGGGGAAAAAAGAACATTTTTTTGTGAGAACAAATAAAGGAAGAGAAAAAATTAGACTAGCAAACCAAAAACACAGGGATGGACTCAGGTGATTCGATCCTCAACCTGGTCAATACTGGGTTGAGTCATACGATAACCAGGCGAAGTCGTCGGCCGAGTTAGAGTTTGAGCAAGTCTTCTATGGATACGATCTTCTTCTTCCTCCTCCTCCTCCTCTTCAAAATCCAAAGCAGAAGTATGACTGAAATTTGTATTTTATGTATGCATATATAGTATTATTATACATTCCATGTATAATATGTCAATGAAATTAACAAAATTATTCTATAGATATAAAGTTTATACTTTATGCAAAAAATAAAGATATCAAAATCACGTCGAGTGACCGAGTTGACCGAATCAATTCACTCTGAGTCAAATCCCGAGTCACCAAAGGAGGTAAAAGCTGTTGCTGATATACTATCTGTCTTGAACTCTAGAGATTCCTCGATTATTAGATGTTTTATTCATTTTTGTTGATTTCTTGCAGGGCTAACCTCCAGTAGTGTGTTCACGGAGTGTGGTTCTGTAAAATTTTCGAAAGGGAAGAACATAATCAAGGTGTGCATACTAAGTATGTGCTTCGAGTTTGATTTAGTCATTTGTCTAATAGGAGGGAGATGAACAGGACGTGTCCCACCACTTCGATCAAGTACCAAGTCATCACCCCCCAACCCCCGAATCGTTCCCTTGTAGAACACCAACTGCAGATTTTGTGGTGCAGGTGCCGGAAAAACTAAAAGGGAACACGGAATGAATCTCCCACAAAAGGCAAATAAGAGGACAACAAAATAAGAAAACGCCTTCTTAGTTGAACTTTTCACTCATTAGCGCATGCATAAACACTTTCATGCATGTGCCAGAGATCAGAACGCGCGAGAAACAGAAAGAGAGAGAGTAGATGTTCCATCATCATAATCAACATATGGTTTCTCCATTAACCACAAAAGATAGAACTGAAAAAGGAAGACTCATCTAACAGCAATAAGTGAACAAAAAGAAAGAAAGAAAAGAACTTCTCAAGTGGGAACTAAACCATGATCATATTCGTCGACACCATCTAACCCAGCCATGCATATGATCCCCAGAGCCACCACCAGCATGAACACAGAAAGCCATCCCATACTCTCCATCCATCTTCCACCACCACCTTCCCACGTCACTTTATCCCGCAGATCACCGCCCTTTGTTCTCCTAACCTCCACCGCCTCCCCACCCTCATCACCTCTCCCAGCAATATCCGGTGCCGTCGCTGCCATGGGCCCTTTGCAGGGTCTCGACTCAACGCTCTCCTGGTCCAACACAGAAGAGCAAACGCTGCGAACTTCCTCCTCCGTGCTTATCTCAGCAGCATCGTCCAGCAACTCCAGTAGCCTCTTGCCTTTGAACCTGCTTCTGTCTATGGCGTCACTTGATCTGCCTTCAGAAATAGTGTCACCCATCAGGGCTATGCCATCTCTGGCCTTTGACTCGGCGTTGGGGTTACCGTGGTCTTCGACGTCCTGGAGAGAGGCCAAGAGTTGCCTTGGGGAGGAGTCGAGGAGGTTGGCTATGGCGGATAGTGAGATAATGTGGTCTTTGGTGCAACGAGAGCGATGCGATCTGGAGGCGTTTAGGGACACCCATTCTTGTTCGAGTTTTCTGTAGCATTTCTCAAGTTCAGTTTCTCCTCTTCCACTTTCTTCGACTGTCATCGTCTTCTTCTTCTTCCTACGTCTCTTTTCGAAGATTCGTGTGCTTCGATGGCGATGGAGATGGGAGATGCTGTGGTTGTGGAAGTTTGGGAATTTTGAAAATTGGAGATAGGGGGAGAGCGGGAAAGGACAAGTTGAAGAAGAGATGGGTTTCACGAGGATGTCGGCGGCAGGAGATAAGAGGATTGTGCGCTCTCCCTCTCTCGATGGAAGTGAAAAAAATGAAGGACGGTTATAATTATTGGTGAATGTGGGATTTGATTTCTCTCCCTCTCTCTCTCTCTCTCTGGAAGTGAAAAAAATTGAAGGACGGTTATAATCATTGGTAAACGCGGGATTTGATCATAGTCAGTGAAACTAATTTCTTGTGACGACAAACCCAGTTAGAGAAATCCGTTTGATATTTTTAAGAATTATTTTCCAGGGAAATATTGATTTTTTTTTTTGCGCAAATATATAATTCAGCTCATACTGACATAGATATACTGATATAGCGCAGCAAGCGGAAAATTCGTTTCAGATTGGAAAAACCATCTCTGTGAATTGGACATTCAAGAAGCAGAGATGTTTTTCACATGCTAGGTTTATTCATATCTAGGAGTCAAAGGATCCGACCAGAATGGTCTTAATATTATCAGATACAGATGGACCTTGATTTGCATGACCAAACATTAAACTTTAATCCAGGTTAACATGGAACCCATCATCTAACATATGCTCGAATTTGGGCTGCCATCAAGCTTGAACTTTACTCTGCATCGGATGCTACATTATCTGAAATCCACGTTTTGAAATTTTAACTTCGAACCCTTAAGTGAACGACTAGAAAATAGTTTTATTTGTGAATTTTTAAAGAAAAAAACAATAAATATAAGGAACGGAAATATTATGAAACCCACAAGCCGCTTCTGGGTCATACCGCTCCGACTCATACCACATGGTGCTGGATCAAATCCGGCCCCGTACAGGGATCGACATCACATGATCCATTTAGTAACAAGTGGAGATTGAAGAATCGGAAGATGGCGAATAGGTGGAAGTGGAACTTTTCATGAATTGGAACTGCCCACGGATGGAAAAGGCACCAGAATTCTTACCCCACCCCACCCCCTTTTTGTGTAAAGTCTAAAACTTCAGTTGTTGATCTCATCCAATTTGACGGAGTTCAAAATATCGAAATTATTGATTTACATTGGCTAGTCCGCGTGGAACAGTTGACGCATTTAGCAACGTTATAGATATCCAGGAATCCTTGCGAACGTCCATGGCAGGTCCACAAGATTATCCAACCCGATTACCTTACTTGACCCAACTTTTAGATATCCTGGAAAAAGTTTTTTTGTTTTTTTTCAAAAAAAGAGGGCATCATGCCACTTGGCTGTTGAGAGGCCTTGACCTAGATATTAGTTACCATTGGTTCCATAAAGAAGGCTCATTTTTGTTAATTTCCTGATACAAACCATTGCCATTCTAACAATTATCAAGAACAGTTCTCAGGTTAAAGTCCCTTCCTAAATTGTGATTCCAAATAGACAAAAAAAAAATGCAGAATTTAATAACAGTCAAGACACATGCAGCCGTCTGCTGAGATTTTAAGTTACGTTTATGACAATATTATAATGATAAAGATCACTCTTTTAGTAACTCTCATAAAACGTGCAGATCTGCATTATAAAGTTATTTTGTACTTTTGCAGGACTGGGGGTAACTACATGTTAAATTTTTATTTTGCTACTGAGAAAATTATATACTTCCTAGCTGATCACTTAACCCAACCAAGATAGTAGAAGAAAAATCAGGGTTCATCAATATGAACGTTTTCCAAACTTGGTCGAAACTTAAGGTCTAGGGAGAACCATCCAGTTAAGAAACTCATCCACGCGCCACTAAGACATAAGCCCAACAAGAGGCGCCCTAGGTTTTTCACAATTCAAGACTCCCATGGCATCGGCCAACCAGAGTAGGGGTGGGTATCGAGCCGGCCCGATAATATTGTCAGGCCGGGCCGGGTACCAGGCCGGGCCACCAAAAATTAGGCCCGGCCTGGCCCGGCCCGGCTTCATCGCGACTGTCACGGCGTCCGGCGATCTCGTGCCGCTGTCCTACCTGGCCGGCGTGGTGACGGGGCGGCCCAACTCGAAAGTTCAGGCGGCGACGGGGAAGGAGATATCTGGGACCGAGGCGCTAAGGCGGGTCGGGGTGGAGAGGCCATTCGAGCTGCAGCCCAAGGAAGGGCTGGCCATCGTCAGCGGCACATCCGTCGGGGCGGCGATGGCGTGCCTGTTGTGCTACGACGCAAACGTGGTAGCGGTGTTGGCGGAGCTGCTGTCTGCCATGTTCTGCGAGGTGATGCAGGAGAAGCCGGAGTTCGCCGACCCGCTTAAGCACCACCCTGGTCAGATAGAGGCGGCGGCATTCATGGAGTACGTACTGGCAGGGAGCGACTACATGAAGCATGCGGCGAAGCTGCACGAGACCAACCCACTTCAAAAGCCGAAGCAGGACAGATACGCTCTTCGAACCTCTCCTCAGTGGCTCGGACCTCAGGTCAGTCGACGGCATGCCGTCTGAAACGGCACCGTCGACTTCATCTTCGGCAACACCGCGGCCGTCTTCTAGAACTACAAGACTCCCCAACGAAAACATCAACACGGTCACGACGGCTCAGGGGAGAACCGACCCAAACCAGAACACTGACACCTCCTACATCAACTGCAAATGACGATGGGTATACAAGTTTCGTCCGTTTTTGCAGAAAACCTTGAAAAAGGCTTGGAAAAAGAGGCAAAAAAGAGGGGAAATTCATCGTCGTCATCGCCGCCTTCCTGTCTCCTCTGAAGAAATGGCAAATCTCTCGCTGGAAACCCTAACCTTAATACCCCACCCACAGTCCATGTTAAAACTCCTTCATGGCGAATCTCTTCCTTCTGCACCTTGTTGTGCAAATCCGGGAGGGAGACAGGAAGGGGGAAAGGGAAGGGGGAGGGTGAGGGAGACCAGAAGGGGGGAAGGGAGAGGCCGGAGGGAGACGGGAAGGGGGGAAGGGGAACGGGGAGGGAGACGGGAAGGGGGAAACGGGAAGGGGAAGGGGGAGGCCAGAGGGATATGGGAAGGGGGGAAAGGGGAGGGAGACGGGAAGGGGGGAAGGGAGCCGGGGAGGTAGTCGGGCCAACCGGGCTGCGGCCGGGCCGACCTCTCCGGCCCGAGCCCGCTGCTGGGCTGGCCTGTCGGGCCCGGGCCCAGCCCGACGCCCAGCCTTAAACCAGAGTCCACGACCCAAACAATATCTTTCCCATCAGATGGAGGATTACAACCGTAGATTCTGCAATGCATTTGGGAGGAACTTGGACATTGTTCACATAAGTATTTCCAACAACAACCGCCAAAATAATTTTCGATGGATGTTGGCACATCATATAAATACAAGAAAAAATATTGATGCAAATTAGGTAGGGTAAATTGCAATCCAACCAACACTCCAAGTCAGTTCTTCCATGATTAGTTCAAACATTGATGATGCGTCTTCCACCAGACGATGCCACAGAAAAGCTTGCAATGCAACTCATTTGCTCAGACAATTACGTACTTGGGAATTTTGATGTTCACATTCCAGAATAAGTTTCAGGCTCAGTGACTACAAAGTTCAGCAGATTGACATATACGTTAACTTTAAACAGAAATTTGTTCGACAAATTCAGCAGTGGTCATCAAGAAAAGTTATCGAGGACGAAAACCCTAAGATCAAGCCTTCAGAAACACCATTCCCATCTGTGAAACTATTTGATGCCTTCCAGATTCAGAAACATACCGGTGCTTATGGTTTGGCTACTTCGCCTAAGGTATTAGCCGTCAGTTCTGGGGGATATATCTTCTATTGTACCCTTCCCAGTTGCAGCATCAAAAAAGAAGAAATTCTTGAGTGGCTCTCCCTTCCCTGAAATTGCTTTGATGACTTCCTGCATGGTTCGAAATGCCTTGTAACATTGAGACATACAAAGTCTACAAATTCAGTGGTTTGAACAGGCAAAAATCACAATTTGTTCCTGAGTGGAAGAGAGACACCATAACCAAAATAAAAGCTTCCTATACTACATGCTTAGCAGCCAGAAATACTGAACACTAAAGCATGTAGATCAGACTCTACAATGGATGGGATTAAACATAAAATCGAAGTCAAATGAACTAATGAAGGGCTCTCCTGTAAATATGTAAAACTTTCTAAGGGAAGAGTTTATAAAGGGGTTGTGTCTGCACCAATCCACCTCAAAAGAAGAGTTTGATCCTGGCTCAGAACGAGTGCTAGCTACATGCTTAAAACATGCAACTCGAACATTGTCTTTTGGGGAGCTGGGCAGAAGGAAAAGAGGCACCAACTTGAGAAAGATAACATGTCTCGCCCGTACTGTGGCAGACCTTTTCTCAAAGGCAAAAGAGGAGATATGGGTGGACAAATGAGAGCAACAGGTTCATAATAACACTACCAGTTCCACAATAATCCGAAAGTTCACTAGAAACTACGAAAGTATTACCTGGCCAAGAATGCCTCCAATAATTGCACATACCGGAGGGTGTTCTTCGGTGAACACCAACAATCTTTCTAAAAGAGTTACTGGTATAAGAGACTCTTTCAGTGACTGCAATTTGCAACAAATATAGCTTAGAAGAAGAATCCATTTTGACTTAAAAAGAATAAAATAGCGAACATCTGCAACTTACATTCGTTTGGCACATATTTTTCCACAATTCAAGAACAGTTTGAAGATCTCCAGATGATGTCTCACCAGGGTTTCGTCCAGCATCTTGCTGAAACTTTTCAATCACTGCAAAGTAGTAGTCGGAATGTATTCAAAGGAATGAATACTAAAAGCAAAAATCCTTCAATACATTGTCTTAGAAAAAGAAAAAAAATTTAATAAATGTTCAAATCAGTTCCAAATGTATGGAAGGGCATGTATCAGTTCAGCAAGCTATCAAAATCATTGTAAACCTAGACAAGCTTGCTGAATTTGGCAAGCTACCAAATGTAGTGCACGAAGGCATAAGTTTGTTAAGTGTCTGAATGGTGTGGTTTGATGTCCGTATCAGACCTAATCAGACACGTTTCATAAAAGTTGACGATAAGAAGAATACCACCTTCTGATTTGAACTTCCAACCTTGATCTGATGTAAGAAGCAAAGTTCCAAAAACAGTTTCCATAAACAGGATATCACCAAGACTGATTAAAGGATTTACAAAGTTATGTACATGAATTAATAACTTGAACGTTCTGCCAACCAGATCATTGTGAGTCCAATAAAGAATATGACTACCAATTCTGTTCAACATGAATTCATGCAGGGATGATTCTATCTCCATTGTAACCCATTTACATCTCTATAAATTCAAAACAAGAAAACAGAAAGGCAAACGATATCTTAATTGGCCAAGGTTAGGTAGGAAGAGCGCTGATTTATAACTTCCAAGAACAAGATTCAGTAGCCCCAGAAACTTGAAAATAATAGTAACAATATTGAGGAGAGCAGCAAAAAACACCTCTCTTTTTTTCCATATGAAAGATGCCACTTATATCTGATTCAGAAAGAGAAACAAGATTACCATAAGGACAAAACTAACCTCTCATTGCAAAGTACATTTTCGAGACATTCTTAGGAAGACTACTCCAGGAGACAGAAATTGCTTCCTACCATATAAAAGTACATCAAGTGAAAGATAAGAAATTAGCTATCAATACATCAAATATAAATAATAAGCCAGAGCAAGTATAAAACCACAAGTTAGAGGATCCGGCACCATATGCTGGTTTTAGAATTTAAAGCCCTGGGGTATGTTTGAGATTCAACGTTCATGATTCAAGGTGATAGGAGATCCTAGGATCTCAGATTCCCTAACTGATTCATATCAGTGTTTAATAACTGAAATGGATCCAATGTTGCCACAGGTTGGAGGATTTCACTGGATTACAGGCCACTACACCAGCAGTAGGGAGGAAGATGTGCAACTGGAATGCATCTGATTGCAGACGAACAGTAAACAGGAAAAGTTGGAATCTGGCCAATGACAATTACTCTGATGCAGTGGCGGAGCCATGTCAGGGCCCTGATGCAGATGGCTCATCCTGCCACCCAAGAAAATTGGTTTCATGGCCAAAATGAAACAAAACAAACCTATATTTTGCATGTGCCTTCCTTCTTTTTTAGTGTGTGCAGTCCCTCCCTCCTCTCCTTTTCCTTTTTCCCTTTCAGTCCCATCTTTGTAGACTTCTCATATGACCTCAATTGCACCACAGCAAATGCAGACTGATAACCAATAAGTAGGTAATATGGGTTTGGGTTGTCAAATGCATGAGATGCATAAAGGGAAACAAATCCAAGTCCAACAAAACAAAGCAGTCAAATAAATCAGGTAATAAAGGAAACAGATCCAAGTCCAACAAAATGATCCAACCTACTTTGGGTGCAATTTTCTTGCACGTTAAGTAATCAATTTGGCCCATACCCCTTGTTAAAGTTTTCTAAAGGCAATTTGAGTCTTTCTGAAATATTAGAAAGTGGACAAGGGTCTACTTATTGTTTTAGTACATTTTAGTGGACTAAATTTATAAATATGTAGTCAACACCCTCATCTCTTTAAATCTGAGGTTAGGGTTACGTGAGAAATAACAGAAAGCTCTCTCTCTCTCTCATGCAACATGGTATCAGAGCCTCCAGTGGCGGCAACAACCAAGTAAGTTTTCCGGCGACTTCTTCCTCCGGCGTCTTCCTTATCTTTCCTCTTCTCGTCCACCCATCGTTATTTCTTTTTACCCCCCAACAGGGAGTGATCTTGCAGACTTAGCAAATACTTATAATAGACTGAGTCGTCTTGCAGTCACTCTTACTCAGCCTACGCATGACACACCAATCTCTGCACTGTGATGTCAAGAGGACGTGGCCACAGTTCTTTTGTTGGAACTAGGGGGCGTGGTGCAGGACGCGGCAAATTTCAGTGCTCCTATTGTGGTAAAATAGGTCATTTAGAGGACCGATGTTGGGACAAGCATCCCCATCTATGTTCTGCCGGTCAACCAGGATGTGGTGGAAGGAGGACAAATGCAGGAAAAGGGTCTTCTTCATCTAATGCAACTTCCTCACAGGCTACAGCTTCTCTGGTTGATTCTCCTACCTATTATCCCCTACCTTTATCATACTCTCTCAACTTAAGCAAGGAGGAATATAATTTGGTTCTAGCTCAGAAGTCTACCCCTACCTCGACCAGCAATGCAGCAATAGATTCGGCTTTCTCTGTTGGTGCCCCGACCAGTGACCCAGGTATGACATGGATGATTGACTCAGGAGCATCTAGACATTGTTATAATCAGTCATAGATATTTTTATCATTTACCAGGTTCACTACACCACAACACGTCAGATTGGCTGATGGCAAGTTGTCCACTATTCTGGGCAGTGGTGATATCTACCTCACACCTTTGAGCACCATTACACGTGCTATATGCTCCTCGCTTTCCTGTTAACCTGTTATATGTTAAGCAATTGGCTAGAGATTTACAGTGTAGAGTCATTTTTTATCTTGGTTCATGTTCTTTTCAGGACTTACAAACTGAGAATATGATTGGTGGCGGCCATGAACGAGAGGGACTCTATTTCCTTTTTATCCCTGTAGATCTTGTTGCATCCTCCTTCACATCGAAGCCTTCTCCTTTGCAGTGGCATCTCAAACTGGGTCATCCCTCTGTGTCCAAGCTTCGTCGCATTTTTTCAGATATTCCTGCATCAGAGTCTTTCTTGTGTGATGCATGCCAGTTAGGCAAACATACACGTAGTAGTTTCCCTTCTAGTCAGAGTCCATCTAGTCAAAGTCCTTTTGATCTTCTCCATGTTGATGTTTGGGGTCCAAGGCGAGTTCCCTTTCGTTCACGTTTCTCATATTACCTTGTTTTGGTTGATGATTTTACTAAAGTTAGTTGAGTATTTTTGTTACGAGATAGGTCTGAAGTCATCCGTATTCTTTAGAAATTTATCAATGAAATAAAAACTCAGTTTGGTGTTATTGTCAAAAATATTCGCACTGATAATGCTCTTGAATTTAAATCTTTTGTCCTACTTCAATTTTATGCCAATCATGGGATTCGACCACAATATACATGTCCCCACACATCCCAACAAAATGGTGTTGCGGAACGCCCTCATGTTGCATACTCATATGCCTGCCTACTTTTGGGGTGATGTTATTCTTACCGCATGCTATCTCACCAACAGATTGCCCTCGTCTGCTATCCAAGAACGCATCATCATTCAAATACTATATCCAGATCGGTCATTATTTCATATACCTCCCAAAGTATTTGGATGCACTTGTTTTGCACAAATCTTGGGCCCAAACAAAAACAAACTTGCTGCCCAAGCTGTCAAATGTGTGTTCATTGGATACTCTGCCAATCAAAAAAGGTTATCAATGTTTTGATCCACATACCAAGAAAGAGATTGTCAGTGCGAATGTTACATTTTTTGAGTCTCATCCTTATTTTTTTGCTCCAAGTACTATAGTGTCTGAGCTTCCCATGTTTGTTCCTCTTCCTATTCCCCCAGTATCACTCGAGTCTATCTCGTCCTCTCAACCACTGTCTAGTGATCGTTTTCTTGATCCACCAATAGTCTATACTCGGCGTCAAGGTCCCTCTCCAAACCGCCCATCAAGTCTTCTCATGAGGTAAGTTCCAATGGTAAGAATGACTCAGGAAGAAATTATGACTATTTTGCAGATGATCTACCTATTGCTATTCACAAGGGCCAAAGATAGTGCACAAGGCATCCGATTTTTAACTCGGTTTCTATGGACCATTTGAGCACAAGTTTGGTGGCAGTTTGAACGAGCTATGGCCAATCACACTATCCTGACCTCTTACCACCAAGCCTTATTAGATTCACGATGGAAACACGTTATGCAGGAGGAAATGGATGCTCTTCTTTCTAGGGAGACGTGGGACTTGGTGGACCCACCAATGAATTGTGATGTTGTCGGCTCCAAATGGGTATTCACCATCAAATATAATTCTGATGGGTCTGTAAAACGATTGAAAGCTCGTCTTGTTGCTAAAGGCTATACACAGACTTATGGGATGGATTTCTTCAAGACGTTTTCTCCTGTGGCACGAATAGGTACTATTCGCCTAATTATATCTCTGGCAGTTCAGCAGGATTGGCCTGTTTTTCAACTTGATGTGAAAAATGCATTTCTATATGGTGATCTCTCTAAAACAGTCTATATGCAACAACCACCTAGTTTTGAATGACAAGAAGAGTGTTCCAAGGTATGCAAACTCAAAATGGCTATCTATGGACTTAAACAAAGTCCCGGTGCATAGTTCCATAAGCTAAGTGAAGTTGTCTCTAAATGTGGATTTCGAAGATCCCAGCTTGATCACTCATTGTTTATCAAGCGAGGGACTTCTGGTATAGTGATATTGATTGTATATGTTGATGATATTGTCCTCATTGGAGAAAGTACTCGAGAGATAGCCTAGACAAAGGAGTTTCTACAGAAACACTTTGTCACAAAAGATCTTGGTCAACTTCGTTATTTTCTTGTATTGAAGTGGCTCGTAGTAGTAAAGGGATTGTGATGTCTCAAAGGAAATATGTTCTTGACCTTCTGCAAGAAACAGGGTTATTGGGAGCCAAACCTGCTACACTTCCTATGAATCATCAAATTCATATGCACGATGATGAATTGGAGGTTTCTGACTCTCGTTCTCACAGATCTCTGATAGGAAAATTTTTATATTTGACCATCACTCATCCAGACATCAGCTTTACTGTAAATTAACTTAGTCAATTCATGGAGAAACCTCGAAAAGTTCATTGGGAGGCTGCTTTAATGGTGATAAAATACTTGAAATCAGCTCCAAAAAATAAGGGTGGGTATCGGGCCGGCCCGGCCCGCCCTCCCGACCCCCTTTCCCCCGCCCTCCTGACCCCCTGCCCTCCCATCGCCCTCCGGTTACGGCGTTAGGCCCCCGCCGACAGCCCACACGGCGACGGAGGAGGAGGGGGAGCGGCGAGGGAGACGGGAAGGGAGAGGAAGAGCAGAGAGGAGGAGGGAGAGGGAGAGGGGGAAAAGAAGGAGGGGGAGAGGAGGAGGGAGAGCGGAGAGGAAGAGGGGGGGCGGAGGCGGAGAGGAAGAGGGAGAGGGAGACGGAGGAGGGGGAGCGGGGGACGGAGGGCGGGAGTTAGGCCGGGCCGGCCTATCGGGCTAGGGCCAGGTTTTTCCCGGCCCGAATCCGGGCCTGGCCGCGCCGGCCCGACACATAGGCTTACCAGAAAAGGGGTTGTGGTTCAAGAAAAGAGAATGTGTGGACACAGAAGCATATAATGATGTTGATTATGCAGGGTCAGCTATGTCACATAGGTACGGGTACGGGTACCGGTATTGGTACGGGTACGGCCATTTTCAAAAAACGTGGGTACGGGGGTACGGCCGTACACACGGACATACATACATATATATATATCAAAAAAATTTAAACAATAACAAAATGCTAAGGGTGTTCCTTTAAATACATTTTTCTTGAATGTTTCTGATTTTTACTAGTTTTTTCTGATTTTTTCTGATTTTTCCTGATTTTTCCTGATTTTTTTAGATTTTTTTGATTTTTTTTTATTTTTTTTATTTTCCCGCCGTACCCAACCCCATACCCGTACCGTACCCGTACCGGCAGGGTACGGGGCCCTCCTAGCCGTACCCATGTGACTAAGAGGGTCAGTAAATGACAGAAGAACTACCATAGGTTTTTGCGTCTTTATTGGTGGAAATCTTATTTCTTAAAGGAGCAAAAAACAAAATGTGGTTGCTAGATCGAGTGTTGAATATGAATATAGGGCGATAGCTCAAACGGCGGCTGAAATGTCATGGGTCAAATCAGTGCTTCTAGAATTGAGAATGTCAGTGAAACTCCCTATGAAGATGTATTGTGATAACAAAGCTGCTACATACATTGCAAGTAACTCTGTCTGTCATGAGAGGACGAAACACATTGAAGTGGATTGCCATTTTTTTCGAGACTTAGTACAAAGAGTCCTTAGCACGATTCATGTTTCCTCTGAAGATCAAGCAGCTAATATGTTTATTAAGGCTCTTCCCCTTGGAAATTTCTTTAGAGAATGTAACAAGATGAGCATGATTGATATCTATGCTCCAGCTTGAAGGGGAGTGTTGAAAGTTTTCTAAAGTCAATTTGAGTCTTTCTGAAATATCAAAAAGTGGACAAAGGTCTACTTATTGTTTTAGTACAATTTTAGTGGACAGAAATTGTAAATATGTAGTCAACATCCTAATCTCTTTAAATTTGAGATCAGGGTTACGTGAGAAATAACAGAAAACTCTCTCTCTCTCTCTCTCTCTCTCTCTCTCTCTCATGCAACACCCCTTCTCAGATTATAATCTCAAATTGATGAGGCTTCACACAAAGGAAATGTAATTGAGTATCAAACTAAATTTGAGAAAGTGACTCGCATGGTGGTTGAATAGCCCAAGGAGGCACTGTGGAGTCCTTATTGAGGGTATGAAAGAAAAATTACGCATGAAAGTGCAAACATTAAGGCTTACAAGCTTGTTAGACTCCTTAAATTCTAGATGAGGAAAAGATTAAAAGAGCAAATCGGCGGTTGAGAGATTATAAGTTTACTAAGGATAGACCACTCAATGCAACAAAGAAATCGGAGACTGCTGCATCAGGTGGCAATGAACTTTTTATTTTATGAATCTAGAACGAACAAATGCAAGCATGCAGGAAACAAGGACCGATACAACTGTGAGGAATGCTGGATTCCAAAAAACAAGTGCAAACAAATGCCATTGTATGAATCAAACCATCAAGATGAAAGGTCTGACATCGACGCATTGTTGATATCATTAGTTCAATAATCATCTCCACCAAAACTTTCTCCATATGTTGTATCGACTGCTACTAGTCCTAGAGTCATGCAAGTTATTAGCAAAATGAAATATAGGACTGTCAGAATCCTAGTTGATGCAGGATCTAGACATAATTTCATTCGTTAAAAAGCTGCTAAGGCTCACATGGTGTATGATCGCAAAACAGCCAAAATTCAATTTGGTAGTTGGGGAATGGATATGTGCTTCATTGCAAAGGATAAAGTCAAGCAACTTAAATAGAAATCCAGGGCAAGCAGTTCACTGTTGAATTGTTTATTTTACCAATGCAAGTGGCATACTTAATTCTTGGAATTAATGTCTAAGAACACTTGGTAATATCACTTGGGACTTTGAGGATATTGTCATGAGTCAATGACATTTCATTAAAAGGGCAAAATGTGAGTATCATTACAAATGAGAAAATGCAAATAAAATAGCACCTGAGGGAGACAATTATCCTTCTTATTACATTGGACTTTGTCAAAGTTGTGGAGTAGCTTGACTACAGCTCTATTCTTAGTGAACATGCTGCACCTTCGCGTGTTCGATTCTTACCTTTTGTCTTCTCCAAATGATTTTCCTTAGTCAAGATTGGGACCTATTTGTATGATGCCTTGGTTTCAGAAAACATTAAAGACCATTTATCTCTCTATTTGTATGAACGAGCCCGTATCGTACGATACGTATCGTATTGATTACGTTTTACGATACAAACAAGGCAGTGTCAGTTAAACATGAATGAAATCCATAATCAGAAATAACCGAGTAAAAACGGCCAAGATTTAGGAGCTTGTTTGAGGCCATAAAGAACCTTAAGTCTAAGAACCTTTTCTTGAGGAACTGACAACCCTGGTGGTACTTTCATGTAAACTTCTTCCATAAGATCTCCATTTAAAAAGGCTAACGTCCATTTGGTAGATATTCCAGTTTTTAATAGATGCTAAAGCAATAAGGGTCCTAACAGTAGTCATTCTAGCTACAGGAGCAAAGGTTTCCTCATAATCAATACCATATTCTTGAGTGTAACCTTTGGCAACAAGTCTGACTTTATATCTTTCTAAAGATCCATCACTTCTAGTCTTCACCTTCTAAACCCACTTGCATCCAATAGTCTTTTTTCCTATAGGTAGGTCTTGTATTTCCCAAGTTTGGGCTTTTCTCAAGGCATCTAATTCTTCTATCATGGCATTCTTCCATTCAATATATTTAGAGGTTTCATTAAAAGTAGAAGGTTCAAAGTGAGAGTGAATGGCATTAATTCTAGCTCCATGAGTTGGGGTGAAAGTTTCATATGACACAAACCTATTGGGTTGTCTTACATTTTTAGTAGATCTTCTAAGGTTTTCTTCACTTTGTGGAGTTGGTTGGAGATCAATAGTCTCATGATGTTCTACTTCATCAACATATTGTTGCCGGTTTCTTCTATGATATGTGATTATATCCTTGGCTACTCTGTCATCATTATCATCAGTGTTATCAACATCATGCATTTCATCATCACATTGAGAGAGATACTTAAATAAAAAGGAATAATCATTGTTGTGTTCTGATTCTCCACAAATTTTGAATCCATTTTCGTCTTCACGAAACTTTACATTTCTTGAAACTATGATCTTGTCTTTGACTGGATCATAACATTTGTAGTCTTTTTGTGTTTCGGAATAACCAATGAAAACACACTCAATAACCTTGGAACTTAGTTTATCAGCCTTGTCATTAAGAACAAAACATTTGCAACCAAAAACACGAAGCCTTTTCAAATCAGGTTCATATTTGAATAATTTTTCAAAAGGGGTTGTATTATTTAAAGCGTTTGAAGGCATTCTATTTATGAGATATACAGAGGCTAGGGCTGTTTCGGCCCAAAAGTTTTTAGGCACATTTTTGGCAATAAGAAGAGTTCTAGTTGTTTCAATTATGTGCCTATGTTTTCTTTCAGAAAGTCCATTTTGTTGTGGTGTTCTTGGACAAGATTTTTGATGGACTATTCCATAGTTTTCTAAATATCTTTTGAACTCATTTGAAATGTATTCACCTCCAGAATCAGTCCTTAGGACTTTTAATTTAGCATTAAACTGTGTTTGTACTAAGTTGTGAAAATTTTTGAACATGTCAAAAACCTCAGATTTGTATCTTAAGAAATATATCCAACAATCTCTAGTGAAATCATCAACAAATATCACATAATACGATAGCCCTCCTTTTGACATGATAGGAGAGGGCCCCCATACATCGGAATGAACAAGTTCAAAGGGAAAAGAGGAAAAGAAGCTTCTTTGTCCAAAAGATAAGGATTTCATTTTTCCATGTATACAATCATTACATTTGAAATTCTCAATACAAACGTCCTTGGTAGGACTCATCATAGACAATTTTCTAATGTTTGGATGACATAATCTTTGATGCCAAACATTAATGTCCACATTTTTCACATAGTGACAAAACTTTTCCTTGGGGATGCATAAATTGTCCATGTAGTAAAGGTCCCATTTTCTAAAACCTTCCCCAATCAATCTCCCGGTTTGGTGATCCTGCACCAAACATTTATTTGATGAGAAAACGATGTCAAAACCAAGATCTGAAATTTGAGATACAGAAAGTAAGTTAAGATTAAGTCTAGGGACATAACTAACTTTTGGAACAAAGAACTTTTGTTTTCCAAATTCTTTTTCAAAATCCCTGATCCCTTTAACATTCAAAGATGTTCCATCGGCAGTAACTACATTAGATTCTTTTCTTGCTTGTTCAAAATTGGTCAAAGATGATATATTTGGTGTCATATGAAAAGATGCACCGGAATCTAAAAGCCAAGAAAACATACCGGGAGTGTTGGAGGTAGATGCCGTTGTTGCTAGTGCTCCGGGATTCGACTCTTTGATCNCTAATGTGACCCGGTTCATGACAAAAGTGGCAAACAACCTTAAATTCCCCTCTATTTTGGTTTTTAAAGTGAGGAGGTCTAAAAGATTTGATGTTGTTCCCGGGTCTAGAGGCGGCTAAAACTTTTTCTTCTTCTTGTTTGGAAATAAGAACACTATCTAATTCTTTGGATAATTTCATTCTAGTTTCTTCACCGCTTACCTTCGTAAGAAGTTCATGAATGAGTGGATGAGAGGCTAAAGAAAGTAGGGCTGACCTAATTTGTTCAAATTCGGGTCGTAGACCTTGAAGAAATTGAAAAAACCTAAATTCATCGACTTCTTCTCTTCTAATCTCATGACACTTACAATCCAATCCTAGTTTGGGAGTAAGTTGATCTAACTCATTCCATACACTAGAGATTTCCATAAAATAATCCCTAACATTATTCTCACCTTGCTTGATACTTTGGGCTTTTTGAATCAAGAGATATTTACGGGCCATATCTTTTTGGGTAAACATTCCCTTGAGATATTCCCAAACTTCACTTGCTCTTTCATAATTCATGAGATTTTGGGCAATTCTAGGTTCTATACTTTCGTAAATCCATTCTTTAATTCTAGAGTTTTTGGCCTCCCAATCATCTAATTTTTTATAATATTCATCCATGGCATTTTTTCTCTCTTCTACATTCAAGTCTTTCTCAACTCCATTTTCAATTTTTGTCAACTTGAGAGAAGGAGGGGTAGACGTACCTCTTATGAAACCCCATAAATATTTCCCTTTGATATGCATCTCCAAGCATTTTGCCCATAGAGTGTAGTTGGTTCCATCAAGCTTGTACAGAGCATGATAACTTCCTCCTTCGATCAAGACTTTGGAGTCCTCCATAAGAGCAAGATTTTAAGTAACAATCTCCAAGAGAAACAAAGAGGAAGTCCTTCTAGAAATTTCACCAAACAGTTGGTGAGCAGCAATAATAAGGTCTTCAAGAAATGTTGATCAGCAACAATGGCCTCGTCTGAAAATTTTCTTCAACAGTCCAGTAGCATAAACAGCAAAAAAACAGCTTCTAAAAGCTTTCCAACATGCAGCCCAATGGCTCTGATACCATGTAAATGTGACTATAATAATCACTAAAGAAGAATATGATAGAAAAAGGCACTAAGGCCACTTGGAAATATATCAATCTTATTGAATGAATGTCAAATGGCTGTGTAAAACAGCATACTTGTACAAGAGGCAGCCCAAGAATATATACAAGCAATAAGAGTGAAGTAGAAAAGGAAGAGAGGGCTGTTCTAGCCGTTGGAGGTTCCAACGGCTCATAAAGGAGCCGTTGGAACTCCCAACGGCTAGAACAAAGGGGAAACAAAAAGAAAAAGAAAATGAAAAGGAAAAAGAAAAGAAAAGAAAAAGAAAAGGAAAATAAAAGAAAAGAAAAATAAAAATAAAAGAAATAATAAAATACATAAAAATAAAATATAAAAAATGTAAAACCTAACCTAGCTATGATATCAACAAGATATCTTATTTCCTAACAGATTGTGCGCCCGCGGGAGGAGATCATCAATTTTCACCGTGAGAACATCAATTTTCACCATGAAATCGAAGATTAAAGGGTCGATTTGTGCGTGAGTGATTGATTTTCGTTGGGAGGAAAGGGGCTTTCTTGATTTCTTCTCTATAAGGTATGAAATTTCTTGTTTTTACCATATATTCAATTGAAAGATTTTGATTGTTTTTCATTAAGTTTATCGTGGGATTTTGTTTTTTCCTTTTTTTTTTTGTGAAGATATGGATCCTACATGGCAATGGTGCGAAAGGGTGAAGGACAAAAACCGGTTAAAACTCAAATGCAACTTTTGTGAGAATACATTTTCAAGAAGGATTATTATAATGAAACACCATTTGGGAGGGACCTCCAAAGAAGTGGCTCAATGTGTTGGAGGACCAAACAAACCTTTGTCTCCGTTTGTGCGTCAACAATGTTTAGATATACTTCATGCTTTACGTCAAAAGAAGAAACAAAAAAAAATGGAAGAGGCAGATGTAGGCTATAATGAGCCTTTGGAAGATGAAGAAGAAGAGGAAAAAGCTTATGAATATGATGATGAAGATGGTAGCAGTTTAAGAACAGATTTGGAGACCTCAAGAGGTAGAGATCATAGAAGAAAAGGGATCATGTATGAAGGAGGTCGATCTGGCATAACAGGAAGGAAGAGAAGAGGCATAGCAGATATTAGGGTCAGGCGTGGTATGCGACCACCTAGTGGTAGAGTTCCTACTGGTAGGTCTAGTGTTGGTTCTATTAAGAGTTTTTTCCATTCATATACTAGCCCAGGTGGTCAGTCGCAGATTCATGCTGCTATGACATCTAAAGATATGTTATATCATGCACAAAAGATGGTAGGGAAATGGTTTTATGATGCATGTATTTCATTTATTGCAGCTAATTCTTTTCAATTCCAAACCATGGCAGATGCAATCGCTTCTATAGGCCCCGGATTCAAAATGTCGTCATATCATCAGTTGAGGGGCAAAATTCTTCATGATACGGTCCAAGAAGTGTCTGAACATTGCGATGAGTTGAAATTATATTGGAAGGAAACAGGTTGCTCCATTATGTCAGATGGATGGACTGATACAAGGTCAAGAACACTTGTAAATTTTCTTGTTTATTGCCCTAAAGGTATAATGTTCTTGAAATCTCTTGACTTGTTTGATGTACCTAAGACTGCTGAGATTTTGTTCAATGTTTTTTATAATGTCGTACAAGAAGTTGGACCTGCAAACATTGTACAGTTTATTACAGATAATGCTGTAAATTATAGAGTTGCAGGAGATTTGTTATTTCAAAAGTATAGAACATTTTATTGGAGTCCATGTGCCACTCATTGTGTTAATCTAATGCTTCAAGATCTTAGTGAGATGCATGATATGAAATCAGTCATTGACCAATGTCAAGAGGTAACAAAATTTATCTATAATCATGCATATGTGTTGAGTTTGATGAGAAAGTTTACAAAATGAGTTGAATTAATACGACCTGCACAAACTGGATTTGCCACAAATGTATTGACTGTGCAGAGTGTGGTGAAACAAAGAACTCCTTTGAGACAGACGTTCGCTAGTGAAGAATGGGCTACATATCCACATGCTCATAAAAGAAATGTTTCTTTAGTTGTGGATATTGTATTCAATAACGAATTTTGGGAATCATGTGTGAAGCTATTGAAGGTTTATGTTCCACTAGTTAAAGTTCTCAGATTAGCTGACAGCGAGGATAGACCTTTCATAGGGTACTTATATGAGGCTATGGATAAAGCAAAAGAGGCGATTCGAGACAACTTGAAAGGAAAGAAAAAGTTATATATGCCCATATGGAAGATTATAGATAAAAGGTGGACTGGACAGCTTCATCAACCTCTTCATGCAGCAGCTTACTATCTAAATCCTGCAATTAGATTTTCTCTTACATTTAAGAAGGACAGAGAAGTCATGCATGATTTGTTGGATTGTATTAACGTGTTAGTGGCAAATTCTAGAGAACAAGATGTTGTGCACAATAAGTTGGATCTATATGATACTTCTTTTCGGAACATGGGACAACCTGTCGCCATTTGAGCTAGGACAACCATTCGTCTAGGTAAATACATAGAAATTTTTAATTTACTTTGCATTTGTTACATTTGATTCTTTTAAAACTTTCACATTGATTTGTTATATTTTTGTTTAGATTTGTGGTGGAATAGGGATGGGTTTGATTGTCCAAACCTAGCACGTTTTGCAATCAAAGTCCTCAACCAGACATGCAATGCTAGTGGATGCGAAAGGAACTAGAGTGTGTTCCAACATATCCATAACAAAAAAAGGAATAGGCTCGAACATAAAAGGTTGAATGACTTTGTCTTTGTTCGATATAATATGAGGTTAAAACAAAGGTAATATAGCTTAATGTTTACATTTTTTGTACAATATATTTATATGAAATTATATATTAACAAGTTTTCTCTTATTTAACATAGAGAATTGGAAAAATCATCAGCAAGGAAGCACACATCTCAGTTCGATCCTATGAGCTTGAAAAATTTTGAATATCTAGAGCCATGGCTTGAGGAAGAACCAGCTACAATATTTGATGATGAAGATCTTGAATGCTTCAACCTTGAAACTGAAGCAACAGAAGACTTTGTTGATGAAAGAGAGTCTGCTACTGCTGGTGCTGAATATGTTGGTGAGGATCTTCCAATTCTGGCGATGAAGATGAAGAAGAAGATGAAGATGAAGATGATGAAGATTATGAATGATGAATCATGAATGAAAGTCAAGTCAAGAGTGCTTTCATTTTATATGTATCGAACGACTTAAGAGTTATGAATCTATGGTTGTTGAACACTTGAATGTTTTATCACTTTATGGCTTATGCTTTGTTGAATGATATTGTTATGAATTTTCATGTCTATGAATGATGAACGCATAAGTTTATAGCAATAATAAGTCTATCATTATCTAAAACATGTTTTCTATTAAGAATTTATTATTTTTAATTTTTTTATTTTTTTATGAATTTTCCGATTTTTTTTATTTTTTCTGATTTATTATTAATTTTTTGTAAAAAATTTACGATACGTTACGATATTTTACGATACGGCGTATCTTAAAGCCCGACCGATACGCGTTTTACAACATTGGGTTCAAGTATGGCTATCTACTTATTTTAGAGAATTGGACTCTTTAACGTACTTTAACTTCTAGATAACGCATACATAACATACATGCTAAGTTCATTAATTATCAAATAGTCATAAATGTTGAAAAATGTTGACTTTAATTTTTGTTTTTCTTGATCAGTTGTTTTCCATTGATATATTGACACTTGATAATCAATTAGTATGCAACTATAGAGTAGTTTAATTGTCTGCTTCATGTTATTACATGAGAAAAAATAACTTATTTATGGTTTTTTGTCTCGGATTCTAATAGCAAGATTTTAGTGGGTATTAAATGATAAAAAATAATGCCTTAGTAATGACAAAAATGACAGAACATATAAAAGGGTGGAAGGGTCGATCTTTTGTACAAACCCTCATACCCAAAGCTCTCTCTCTCTCCCCTCTCCCTTGTTGTAGTCGGACTGACTGCAAAAAGTCAAAGACAGACTCTGGTTTAATCATCATTTTTTTTTTTTTCAATGGAAGACAGTTGTTCCGTTTTAAAGCAACTTACCCATGTTAAGAAGACACAAAAAAGTACATGAAAATGTGATACACGATAAAAACATGATAAACTCATTTTCAGTTTCATTTTTCAAAAAGAAATGCACCTTTTTTGGGTTTTTCTCATTTTAATCATTATGTTCATTAATGTCAATATTTGTGGCTATGGTTTTACACTTTTATTAATTTGACTTAATTTTTTTATTATACAACTAAGCAGGTCATTCTGCAATCTTTCATATTTAAATGACAAGTTGTATATTATTACTTTTTCAAAACCAATCATCAACAAAAGATTGCCCCAGTCGCCAAGTTGAACCGCGAGTCACAAGTCTATAGTGAATGAGTCGACTGCTGGGTCACTAATTTTCAAACATTGCCGGTCGCCTCTAAAGAATACTGCTCTCAATTTTCATAAATTTCAGCACAACATTTAGCAACAATTGGTTCTACAACATAAGTAGGTATCCTGAACAACACCATCCTTCTTGCTGATGCACTTCTATAACTGGGTTGGTAATGTGAAAACAAGTCCTCAACTGAAGTACATTGATGACAAAGGGTAAATTAGTTCCTAAGGGCGACAGACTTCTCCTTCATCAATTGGCTGTAGACCTTCTTTAAGTCATATAGCAATCCCTCTTGGACAACCTTCACCAACATCTTTTGTTTGATTAATATGTAGGATAGGCACCACAAAACTAATAAAAACATGAAATACAAATACTACTTGTTCACATTGTTTTAAAACCCAGTAACTCAGGACCCAATTGATGTCCTCAACTCATAACTCAGTAGGTCAACTTGGTGGCTCAGGCTGGGTTATGTTAACTATTTCAAAAGAAAAATAGTATATAACTTTTTATTTAAACATAAAAAAAATTGTAAAATGACTTGATCACATATGCAAGTCAGAAATAAGTCAACATCAAGTAAATAATAAGTCATATTTACTTGTGATAACAAGAAATAGTTGTTACTACTATGTAGTTTCATTTTCAACATAACTGAGCAACAAGTTTCAATACATCAAAGAAAAAACACTTGCCAAGAAACAAACATTAAAGTCAATATACTCAAGATTTACGACTATCCAATAATTAACAAATTAAACATGGATGTATATATTATCTCAAATTTAGAATTAAAAAAAACAAAGAGCTCAATGATATAAAAATTGAAACAAATAGATAACCGTACATGAAGTTAAGCCTGATTAGCTTTACTTTTCATTTCACATATGCAAACGTAATAAATGAATCATAATAATTCTAAAATTTTATGTTCCAATAAGTTAGAACTTAGAAGGTTCATGTCAAAAGTTTAAGTAATTAAATAGTTAATAACCAACCCCCTGTTGCTAGCTAGATATGAAGTTTCTTACCACATTGCTGAGTCAAACTCAGCCGACTCAATCCAAATGTCACTGAGTCATGAAAGAGTTAAACCGAGTTTTAACAGTAAACGAGTCCCCTTACTGAGTTGTCCTGGTACAGTGCGAGTCAAACGGAGTCAACTGGTTGACTCAGTGAATTTTAAAACACTCCTTGTTCAAAATTCTAACATTACTCAACTGCATTGATTACCAGGCCCATAAAAGTGGTAGTTCAAAAAAGTATGATACATACCTCAAAACTTGGATACTGCATAAAGCATTCAGCTGTACCATCCACAGTTTTCTGCCAAAAGAAAGCTTAAAACCTGTCATTATGGACTAGGGATGCAAACAGGCTGGGGTTAGTACTACCAAGTATGACTTATATGGAAGCAAAACAACATAACATAGCTATCTGTTCTTGATATGATACTATAACTTTTTTTTATTGCATTTGATACTAATACGTCATAATCTGATATCAATGTACATTATCTCCTATAACATTGGTAATAATGTTTGAAGAATATCATATCAGTTTAGTATCTATTTTAATATTGTGTTTGCTTATGCTCAATGTGGTATCGCCAGTTCTTTAAACCCTGCCCAGGAAGGTGGATTAAGAAGGCCAGATGCTGTACTCCATGTCTAACACAAACATTAACAATGTTGAAATATGCATTACATGTCACACTTTCATATCGATATAGTAGCAAGAATAAGAACAGAGGTATGGAAATGCAAAATATCAAATCTTTACAGTAAATAACATTCATGACGATCGACAACAAATGCCCAAAATAAATGACGCATCCATGACTAATAACTGCTTCATATCTTGGAATAGCTACCAAAAGAATGCGTACTGAAATAATCTCTTCATATTTTGGAATAGCTGACAACAGAATGTATTAATTGATGTTCCAGTTTTATTCAGTTGCATACAATTATAAACAAATGAAATTCATGCTTCTATATGTTGTAAAGTTTTTCACTCTTCATGATGTTCTGAAGCATTATGCTTTCCAACAAGACAACAACATAGGCAGCCGCATCATATCATGTTGAACAAAGGAAAAAAAAGGAACAAGAGGAAAAGAAACACACTTTCTGGTATTTGCAACTCTGCAAATCAACAAAAATCTCGCCACACGAATCCCTACAGTTGACTGTATAAAATGCAATCTTCTTTTGTCGCTTGCGGCATTTGATATTCATCTCTTTCTGCATACAAATCAGTACATAACAGTGAATGTACTTATGAGGTTCAAAGTTCAAACTGCCTCAATAAATAAGGCCACAATGAGATTGGGCATCACACTGCACATCTCAGACTACTAAAAGCCAAGAACAAGCATTTTCAAGAAAGACAATTCTTAAATAAATTATGACAACAAACTAAAACAAAATAATTCAAAAATATGCAGGAATACAGTACAAGCATACTAAATCAGCAGAAATTACTTTGTCGTTCAGCTTTAATTTTAGAATAAAACAAAATAAAATGAGTCCAGATGTATAATTTTCATAGAAAGGAAACAGGTCAACTCATTTGTGGCATCTGAGGTTGGAAAATACACATTCCTTCTGGAATGATTAATAAATAGAGATGAGGTAATGGTATCAAAAGAAGTTGTATTTCTAATTATCCTTTTATTTGTTGTAAAAGAGATTTGTGGCTGAAAGTAACAATGGTCTGTTAGATCAGTGAGAATAAAAGGTTGACTAAGTCTTTGTCATTTAAGCTTGTAAAGATATGTAAAAGGGCATGACAATTGCATACTTTGTTATTGAGAGAGCATCTACCGATTATTACAGCATCAAACTTATCAAAGAAACCATCTTCACAGCCACATAAGCTACCTGAGAATAAAACAGAAGGATATGATGTCAAAATAGTTTTATTCCTTTCGTCATTCGAAGAAACAATATGATGTCAAAACAAAAGTAGATTTATGCATTTTGTCATTCCAAGAGACAAACCCTGGAAAACAGACAAGGCATCAAGAAATAGCAGTGGTACAGCAACATAAGCATGTAAATATGTGTACAATAATTGCAGAACAAGTCTGACTCACCTTTTTCAAATGAAACACTGACCATTGGATTAAAATCTCGCAAAGAATCAGAACAAACTTCAGCAATAGTCTTCTCTTTATATTTATCTTCATCAGGAGGGATCAAAAAATTCACTAAGAGATCTTTGTCCGATACCAGGCGGTCGTCCATCAAAGTTAAACTGCCAATTCCAGCCAAGACAACATTCTTACAGAACTGCAAGAGAAGTAATCCGAGGGAAAAAAAATAATATTAAGGTTACTAGTTTGATGTTTGAGAAACCCATGAAACGGGATATTCAAAGCAACATGAATACATTTAAAACATAACATAGTGCCTCCAAACACCCACTGATCCTCTCTTCCCACGTTACGCAGAACCAATTGCTTCAAGCCTTCAACTTCCAATTTTAACGCGCAACAGATAGGGAGAGAGTTACGGATATAGCTAATGTGTCTAGCTTTAGGGCCTTGGGCTTTTATGCCCACCAAAACCCCCACACTAATAAAAAAGGACCTTCACAGTCAAGAACTTGTCCGTGGATTTGGCGAACAGAAGAACTAACTAATCAACGGCATCAAGTTTCTCTTCATTCAATCACTCCAGTAAACACAACACCAGCTCCGCCGCAGCACCAAATTAAAAAAGTGAATAAATAAATTCCAATAATTCTTACCTCAACAATGGTGCCCGTTATTCCACTAACTAAGATATGAGACTTGCTCAGCCTGAGGACCAGAATAACCCAAAGAAAAAAAAATCCAGTAAGACCAGTCAAGTTCCTTACTAAACAAGAAACTAAAACAAGATCAAACACAAAAGTGAACGTTAGTACCTCCGTTGTGCATCCGCACCCCATATACGGATCTGGCGATCGTACAACGCTGTTTCTTGCTCGGTCAGTTCCTCTCCATTCATCTTGTTCTGCGTATCAACCAACACAGGTCGAAAATACAATCAAAATACCTCCGAAGCATGTAAAACGAATCCCATTTTCTCCCTTTTACTTCAGCAGATTGCCGAAACTTTCATTGGAGAAACTACAAAGAGAAAAGCTAGGCCCAAGCAAGCTATCACCGGATGCTCGAGATGTTCTAACGACCGATCCTAAAAGGAAGCACTAGCGGCAAAGCCCTAACCCTAGCCGTGGGAAGGAGAAAGATTCTCCGTAAATTCAATCGAGATTCAGAACGTGAACAAGATTGAGAAGTGACGCGAAAATCAGTAAATGAGATAGAAATTTTGATAAACAACCGTTTGGTTCGGTGACAACGAGGCACTGGAACTCCCACAATTTCTTGAACGGAACGCGCGCTTTCTTCTCGGCTCTCACTCGGAACTCGATTTGCCCTTTGAACGATGTCGTTTTCGTAAATAGTTGGATGGCGCGCGAACAGTGCATAAAAGTACTAAAATGTCCTTATGGGTGTCGTAGCCCGAGCCGAGAAACCGAGTGCATCTCACGCCATCGCGAATCGGCCGAGTCAACACAAGCACGAGAGTCATGAAAGAATTCCCACACCAAGTCTTGCGAAAGAATACAGTAGAATGGACATTTAATTCTTTATGGACTAATATATTAAAAAGCCCCACTCATCTGGTTCATAAGTTGGCTACAAGGGCTTAAACTTAATAAAGATTGGCGTAGCCTCACGTTGCCTAGACACTGTGAAACATGTTGCCTCAAGGGGTAAGAGGTGCACCTTTTGTTCGATTCATCAGAGCTTGGTGTCTACATCGATGATGATGGTATATAATGGTAGGGAGTGGTACCTAAGTTGAAAGGTGCACCATTGTCATTGTTGACTCTGACACAACCGAAAATTTTAGAGTTCAAGGAAAATGGCAGGAGCATTCACCACTTTTTAGGAGGTCGGTTGTAATAACTTCTACTTACCCGGGATATCCAAAACATGTTTTCTATATCCCTTGGTGGGCTCCAATTTAACCAACTTATGAAAACCACATTTTACAAGCACATTTAAAATTTTTTAATTAATTTAGACCAAAAGCCCAAGGTTTTTTATTAATGCAATAGATTTTGTTTGTTTTATGACACTTTTTTCTTTCTATGAATGATCAATTGTTGCTGTGAGGTTACTAGCTGCATTGGTCTAACCTGCCATGGTTTTACTAGCTAACTTTCTAAAAATCCTAAAACTAAATGTAAAAACCAACTGAAAAGGCAGCCATATGTGAGACAAAGACAGGTGGGATTTTCATGGGCAGAGCTACTATGAAATCTTAAATTTATAGTTGGATTTAAGTGGACCTAGGTTTAGTTATATGGGGTAACCCTGTGAGACTCAGGTCACTACCCCATAGACTTCAGTGGGTTTTATTGTTAATTATATATTTAGTGCCCTATGGAAAAAAAAATTGGCTCTGCCCCTACCAACCGAAGCTGCATGTCATAAGGGAAGATCGACTTTCGCACCCTGCTGCATTAAACCATAACACGAAAATGGGTTGTTGGGTTTATGTGTGTTAAAGGGTGACATGAAAAACGGGAATAAACCCAGCTTTTGAACAAACTTTGAGTGGTGATGGGTGGATGTTAATTTTCAAACTTGAGAGAAGAGGGAGGGAGGTGCATGTTAATTTTCAATTAGACTTATTAAATCATGCTTTTTCAATAAATTTGGTGAGCTTGAACATGGTAGGTGTTATACCATCAACACCAAGTTTGAATCCATTGTAGTTTATCAAGCTAATGCAACAATGGGTGTTTAAAAAAACCTAAAGAACTCACTTAATCTTTCCCAAAAGTATAAATAACTACTTAATTTTCAGTAAATAACAAATAGTTGCTTGAGTTACATGTAGGAATGTCAACAGATCAGATATCTATCCGAATTGCTTTTAAAAATTGGATATGGTAAGCAATTTAACATTCGATTAAGAAAATCGGATCGGATTCAAATTTAAGAAATAACATTTGATCCGATATGGATTCGGTAAATAAATTTTTGATTGGATACTAACTATCTTAACAAGTTTATCCAAATCTGAACTATAACATGATATTTGAATATGAGCCGTGAGTTGATATCTGAATCCGAATTGTAACTTGATATCTGAATCTGAACCGCGAGAGCTGATATGCGAATCTTGTAGCCTAATATATGAATCAAAACTTTCAACAATATTAGGATGTTTGGGCAAAAGGTCTAGCTAAACACATTATCTTAACATCATGGCACAAGAAAATATAAATTTTATATGAAGGTATAATATGACTAAGAGCTAATGATTTTCATGGAGTTGCATATAATAATAGGCCTATAGTTACCATATATATCATTTAACTTAAAATATTTAAAACTATATCATATTAAACTAACTAATTAATTAATAATACTATGTTTGGTTAAATGTTTTTTGAAGTCAAGCAAGCTATTATAGTTAAGGTATCAACTAAGCAGAATATCTTAAATAATTTGTTTATTTAATTGAAAATAACAAAAAAATAGCAATCAAGAAATTCAACAAATTGGCCATTCTTAAAAATATGAAAAAGATTCTTTTAGAGCTATAAAATTTTTAGTGGACGGTTATGTCAAATTGGTTCCAAGAATAGCTATAATATATCTTTAAAAAATGGTAGGTTTCAAAAAAAATTATTGGCACTGGCGTATGAGAGACCTCGAGGAATTGAAATCAGTCAGCTGCCAAATATTGTCTGATGACAATTTTTGTTTTAAAAAACTGTCCCTAAAAATACCTTGCAATGAAACATTAACAACAATTATCGCATAGCCATGGTTTATGATGACTCTAGCAAATGCTTGTGGTGTTTTTGTAGTTATCCAGCAGCGGGCCAATTTCAAATTTTCCAGACTCATAAAGTCATAATTTGATAGAAACCAAACAAGTTACTTCTTGAACAATAATACAAAACAATGTACTTTAATTAGTATAATTATGTTTGTGCAATTTGACCTTGTAAACCTGATCTGTTAATCAATGTTTCTTATGAAAATTAAAAAAAAAAATTGATAGCAAAAAATATACTTTTTTTAAACCAACCTAAAAGAAAATATGTTTTATAATAAATAGAAAATCATAAACGCATTATGATATTCATTTTAAGTTGAAAGCATCTTCACTGTGCATAATCTCAAATAAATATATTTAATATGAAAAAACTGCTAAACTCATAAAAAAGTTTTATTTATTATCAATTACTTATTTAATTAATCAAGTAAATTATTTTGTATAATAAAAAATTTATCCAAAAGTCTTAGTTATTTTATATATAATACATAATTCAGAAATTTGAAAACAAAAAACCTTTAACTAGTAGGAAAACAACAAATTGTTTGATTTAATAAATTATCTGATATATCAATGGATTAAATATACAATTTTATATAAAAAAACATCTATTGCAACAAAGCTAAAAGGACTAATAAATTATCTAATATATCATTGAACACTCTTTTTACAGATGTAACACAAATTATTTCAACAAGAGATCATCATGAAACAATACTTTACTCAATTAAAATATGTTATTATTTAAAAATAGACCAATCGATGTTCAATATGCACAATTAATATGGAAAAAGTATGAAAGTCAAATATATTAGTTGTTCAATAGACCAATCAATGTTCAATATACTAGTTGTTTTCGACAAGTATTTAAAAAAAGAGAATTTATCAAAGAATGTATGTGAAAATAATATAACACATCCTTAAACAACTTGAAGACATATAAATCAAATATGATAAATTATGAGCATGAATAACTTATTGAGAAAATTGATAAGATAACAGTTAAAACATCTTAACCAACCAGGTGAAAATTAAGTAATAAATATTTGTTCATAAAAGAATATATTAAAATCTAAAAGTTCAAAATGTAAAACAATTTATAGTCAAATTCGATAATAGAAAACTCGACTCATTGAAATGCATATATATATATATATATATATATATATATATATATATATATATATATATATAATTTTTCGTACTAAATTTGAAATGGGCCCAAACTCACCTAATGTGAAATGTATTTTGATTATAAAAAATAAAATTTGAAAAGTATTAAGAAATCAAGCATATATTTAAAAATTAAAAAATGGAGATAAAGAAGCTTCCCACCCATACCCCTTTGCTTCTAAAAAAAATCTTTCTATTGGTGGTTTCATGTATTTTATTGGTATGTTATTGGAGATTATTAGTTGTTTTCCTGTCTCTTTCTATCTTTTCCTTCTCAAACACATCTTCCCTACACCACCTAACACCAAAGGAATGATGTTTTAGGTTTCAAACAAGAGAAAAATTGGGGGACTGGCCTAAAACCTGAACGACATCCAAAAACTTCTAAGCATCTCTAGGAATCATGGATGGGGTGAGTGCTAAGGTTTGTAGCCATCCATCTTTCTCTCGTTTTACATTCAATCAATGTCCACATCCATCTTTCTCTTGTTTCACATCCATCACGGATCCCTTTCCACCTTCACAACAGGGGAACCTGAATGGTCTAAAGCCTTGCACTAGAAACATTCAGCCATGTTTCTGTAATCTTCAGGTAATGCCTCTTTATCACATCCTTGAGGCTCTGCGTGGTGTTCACCCATTCAAGCCTCTATTCTATGCTTCAATAGTTCTTAGTTTGTTTTTATTGTTCATGAATCCTTGAGAAGCATTTGAATCGTTTGAGGCTTAGCTTTCTCTATTATCTTGCTTCAATGGCATACTTTTTCTTAGTTGCTTCAACAAATGGATTTGTGTGTAGGCTTGTCTTAAAGTTAAACTTTGATTTTCTAGATAGTCCATTGTCTTAATGCTAAGGTCCTCTTATCTTTTTCTCTTAAAAGCTATACATTCGATTGTTCTCTACAGTTTCTTGTCTCCTCCTTGTACTGGTGTGAAATTTTTTTCCATGTTTTCCATGTTGTTGTGTGAAGAGTGCATACTTTTATGTATTATATGTTTGATGCCATTGAGATCGTATTGGAGTGCCTCTTTTTAAGCATGGGAACTATCCTTCTTGTGTCTGATTTGATCATGTTAATTGCATGTTTGCTTTTGCATTCATGAACATAGAAGCTTTATTCTCTAAATCTCAGTCTCTCAATCATATTCATACCTTGTTCATGCCTTCTAATGTAAAATTTGATAATATTTACTCATTTTGTAAGCAATTAAAAAGATAATCCTACCAAATCACGTGCTTCTTATATTGTGTGAATGTGTGTGTGTGTTAATTATCATTCATTTGGAAGGAATGCACTTAGCTGCTGAAATTTTTGAACTGCCAAACTTTCCATGTGTTTGCCTGCAATCGGCTTTAGGCTTTAGGTTTCCTGGTTGTGTGTGAAATTGACTAGTATTAATATATTAAAGTTGTGAGTATGATTGTTGGTAAAGTTTATGGTTTCTTTTGCATAGGTATATGATCAGACATTCATAATGTAACAACCCAACCCACTCCTGAGCTCGGGCTCCTAGTTCGACAGATTCCAACCCGCCCCCTAACAGTTTCATTTCTAACCCTAAAAAAGCTAGGAACTAGGACAATCATCTCATCAATGACCCCATTTATAAGCCCTTGAAGATTCCTCACAATCTTCAATACGGGACTAAACATTTGGGGTGTTACAATTCACCCCCCTTTAGGCACACGTGTTCGCGCGTGTGGGACCCCAGGTCCGAGTGTTGAACCGGCTCTAATACCACTGTAACAACCCGACCCACTCCTAGACTCAGACTCATGGTTCGACGGATCCCAACCCATCCCCTAGCAGTTTCGGTTTCAACCCTAAAAAAGCTAGGAACCAGGACAATCATATCATCAATGACCCCCTTTATAAGCCCTTGAAGATTCCTCACAATCTTCAATACGGGACTAAACATTTGGGGCGTTACACATAAACAACAATGTTAACATCACCAATGCCACAAAGTTAATAATACTCTTCCATAGCAGCTTCCAACTGATGAGATTTACTGTGCACAAGGATCGATGCCTCATGCACTAAAGAGCAAGCGGCCAGCGCTTGCTCTTTTAGAAAATTAATGAGTTCTTCTACATCTGTGTGTTTGTTCAATGAAAGATGTGAATTCAAGATAGATAACAAGTTATTCTGACATGCTTCCTGCCCTATCTTACAGCAATCTTCAAGAATTCAGAAGCACAATCACAACATTGTGCATTAACAAGAATGGTACATATTTCATTTGGATCCACACTATGAATTTCTTTTAAATCCTAGATCATTCTGTCCACATCTCCATGTTTGTTTTCTTTAGCAAACAACTATATCATGAATGTATAAAGATTTATGTGTGGCTTGAAACCATCTCTAAGCATTTGTTGATACATAATCAAAGCTTTTGTAGTATCATTGGACCTCAATATTACATCCAAAATGACTGAATAGGCTAATGAATCCGGCTTTATTCCATAGCTCACCATCTGCTCGAAAGTTCTCTTAGCTTCCTCACGCATCCCGGCCTTTGCATACCCACAAATTAATGCACTAAATGTATGTAATGTTGGCTTCACACCTGAATGAATCATCTCTAGTAGCACATCTGTCGCTTTCGATATCTAATCAGTTTTACTAAGTGAATCAATTAGCACCGTGTACCTGACAACATCAACATTGCAATCAGCCGACACTTGCTCTTTTGCAGCAGGTATATGAAGCTTCATATCATCTTTTATAGACTTTGTCTCCTTTAATTTGTGTGATCTACTGACATGTTGATGTTGTTCTACCTAATATAAGGTGTATATGTTGGTGGAAGTACTGGAGATTCCATCCATGGGATTCCTGGAGAAAATAATGCAGGTTAGAAGCTTAATATAGGAGATGTTGGGACAATGAGACTTGGTATGCCTACTAATCTAATCGCACAAAGGCCTAAGTTCAAGAAGAGTCTTGGATTAAATTGACATGTTATTTCTGGCATATTCATATGAGATACATCTTACTATATTATATACAAGGAAGAATTGAATGTAAATCTGGATTGTATGTACATCTTACCACATTCGCTTCTTGTATATAGTTGAGTAGCAAGCTAATGTGGTTGTTTAAGACCAACTTTCAACTCTGAATTTAACCAGGTTAATTGCAATTTTAGTTTGCAATTTTGTTGTATAAGTTGCAATAGAATATGATTTATCTTTAGGAAGCATTCATATATTTACTATACATTTGATTTGTCTCTTGACAATCTGTCAGTAATTTTTGGTGCTTCCATTGACCGTTGGCTACATTGGTAAGCCTTGTGGAATATTTTTTATATTCCTTCTATTACATCATTTATTAGGATGGTTGATAATGAGGACCAATGGTTCATAGAAAACCTAGACATTAAGTAGACATCATGCTTTGATGTAGCCCACACTAGATTTCTCAACTGCAAAATACATGTATAGTGAAACAGTCTAGATAATAAAGAAATTCAAGCTCTAAACAAGGAAAAGAAAATATGCTAGATTTTATCCCATCCAAGTTTATGTAAATGCACAACCTACAAAGTGCAACAAATTGGTTAGGGTCTTCCACTGGCTACTATCATTTCTTAGTGGATTACATGCTAATCAAAGTTTTTGTATATCACTATGTTGTCAACTTCATGATAGAAAGTCATTTAGGTTATATTCTTGCTTTAGTAGACAACTTGAATCTTTATTGCAGTTAAAGTAAGCTCAGTTGGATATTGAAATGCTTGATGATCACAGTGTGAGCTATAAGTATGATTAGTATGATGTGAAAGAAAAATTCATGTGTACTATATTTAGCTAGAGCACATCTTTAGTGGTCTAGTCAGGCCATATATCTTTAGTGGTTTAGTCAAAGTTTTATATTTTTTATATATGCAGCTTATGGATACTACAACATCTGGTGCCAATGCCTCTAGTTTTGTCTCTGCTAACAATATAGAGCCAATGCCTCTAGTTTTGTCTTTGCTAACAATATAGAAACTGACATGTTTTTTACAAAAACAAAGTCACTAAGAGCAACTATATGAAAGGAATTTAGCAAGATAATAAACGAATCAAATATTCAACATGTTGTTTGTCAACACTGTAAAGTATCTATGTATTGCAATAGTAAGATGGACACCACACATTTAAAGAATCATTTAAAGGTATGTCCAAAAAGACCTAACTTAGAATTAGGCCAACAACGTCTTGTCATTGGTAGAAAGACTAATAATGAAAAATGTATTATTGGTACATTTATGTTGGATTTAGATAAAAGCCAACTTGATTTAGCCAATGTTATTATTCTTCATCAATATCCATTTTGTATAGTCAGTCATTCAGGCTTTCAGAAGTTTATTAAAGGATACTTGTACAATTTTTGCTTAACTGGCTTACAACTATGACTTAACGGCAAACAATGTTCAACTAACTAGGGGTGTAAGCCCGGCATATCTTCGTAGGTCCATGCAAAAACTTATTGGTTACTTATAAGAAAGTCCACCAATTTTTTCTTGTCTACTGACAAACTAGTGCCAATTTGAAGGATCTTGGGATTTTCAATGGTTCCAATGTTAATCTCTTCAATCGGATCATTAACTAAAGACGAAAGATGTTCTTGTTTATGAATCTAGGTGAATTCTGGTAATTCCGACTCGAGTATTGTTGTAGGTTCTATTTCACTGACTACTTGTTTGATAGATGTTTTTTGGGGTGACTTCTGAGACAAAAGAAGAAGCTGAGACATGTTAAGTTCCGACATCCAGTAAAGATGAGGATAAAAGAAAAATTGAACAAAATTAAAATTAATAACAAAAAATTGCATGTATTGCATATCAAAAGTTCTTTGTTCATAGAGGGAATCCTCTCATGAGTCTAGACAAATAAAAGTTAAGATTACAAAATTCATAAGAGGATTTAAAAACAAAGGCGAATACTATCAACCAACATGATCTTCTTCAAATTCCTTTATGATATCCCAGTCCCCTTGTGTTCATCTGAAAATAAAACTAATTGGCTGCAAGATGTCATCTTCATTCTTCCCGAGGCCAGTGAATAGACGATAGCCACCTTTCAGAAGTAACTGGAATCTCTTAGGGATTCTTGCGAAATAAGCATACAACATATGTTTTTGGTAACTTATACGACTGCTTGAAATAGTATAGGCACTTCCAGATGAGTCGCCTATCTCCATGCTCTGAATCCATTCTTCCAAAGGTCCTACCTTTCTTAGGCACGTCCACTCAATCAATTGGCCAATGGAGTATTGGTTGTACCAACCTCTTGACCGAATACTCAGCACATTCGGTGATGACCAATGGGCCAAAATTTCATTTGAGACATTGATGAAGAGTGGACGGGATTCCTCATACTTTGTGTATCCAAGGTCATCCCAAGAACAAGTTATATGATGGTGGTAAATCCACCACATGGAATGTAATGCAATGACTGGGGCATTCGATGATTATGTCCATGTTGAAGGTACCTCTACTATTCATACTTCAGCCGTCGTATCCGTCGATCTTGGTATCATCAGGGTGATATTTGTCTTCACAAAATCCGAAAGCTTTGGTCGTGAGATCAAGACAAATACTTAAACTACTTCCTCCATCGATCAATAAATGTGGCACCATCATCTTGTTAACCTAGACGACAATGTAAAGAGCATTTTTATGATAATATCCCCATTTTGAGAAGTCTTTTTCTGAAAAGATAATTGACTGGTCCTTAGAAGCTCAAATCGAGTCTTCCTCAATCATATGCTCTTCCAAAGGAAAGACATCATCCAAGTGGCATAGATCCTTGTTGGAGGAGTCATCTGATGATTCATCATTGTTGCCTTTTAATAAAAAGTCTTTGGAATTATGACATGTTTTTTTATGAACTTTCTGTGTCGTTGTTCATCATAGCAATAAAATCTAGAGGTTTCTTACCTTGATTCGTCATCATGACTTTGTGTGAATAGCTTTCATCACAAGGTTGGATGTGCTCCTGCAGATGATATGAGAGTGGAGTGCTTGTAGTAATCGTGGCAACCGCCGCCTTCCCATGATTAGGAAATTGATTCCTTAATACCTTAGGGATGCTATCATCATCAACCTTGAGATCCTTATTGATGAAATCATGGATAATGTTTTTAAGGGTAAATCAATCATCAGTGTGATGACTAGGAGCACGATGAAACTTACGTAGTTTTTCTTTATTTTCTCCCATCATTTTCAGAGGCTCTGACATTTTTGGTTATACTACAGTTCCTTTGGCGAGGAGGTACTCTAGGATCTTCTCACGAGACTAATTAAGAGGAGTGAACTTCCGATCATAACTCTAGCTAGGTGTTTGTTCCTCCCTTCTTCATTTACTTTCGACAACAGTGTGTTCTTCTTGTGGTTAGCTTCTTTGTCATGCTTTTTACTACTGCCGTTGTCTTTTCAAATGTCAGCATTTGCTATAAAGTGTGTGGGAAACTGTGTCCTCCCTTTTTCTTACCCTCATCTTTGTACTTGGGAGCAATGATTCCATCAAAATCACCTTCCTTAATTTGTTCTTCAATTGAATTTGTTTGTTCAATCAACTTTGCAAGGGTCTTGATTGAAGCATTATGGATGAGACTTTTCAAAGGTTGGGTGAGATTTTTCTGATGAGTGATAGAGCATGTGTTTTAGAAATGGGCTCCTCCATCTTGTTGCATTGAATTCTTCATTTTTGGATGAATTGTCAAGTTTTTTCTCTTTTTTTCTGATGAAGACTACAAATGATACTGAAGGTTGGAGTCATGGGAACATTTTGACCTCGAGAAACGACCAAATCTCATATGCAAGCTTCACAAGGCTATCTATGGTCTCAAACAAGCTTCTCGAGCTTGGTATCAAAAACTTAGCAAAGCATTGGTAAGTTATGGTTTTATTATATCCAAAACTAACACCTCCCTTTTTATTTATCAATAGGGGCTCTTTGTGATTTATGTATTGATGTATGTCGGTGACATACTAGTCACCGGAAATTCTCCACACTACATTGACAAATTGATCAAAAACTTTAGCCAAGCCTTTGCTCTCAAAGACCTTGGACTGCTCAACTATTTTCTTGGCATTCACATATGTCCCGTTGTTGTTGGTTTGCTCTTCTCGCAACAACAGTACTGCCTCGACCTTCTCAAGTGTACCAACATGACCGAAGCCAAACTTGCACCATCGCCTATGTCCACCTCAAAGTCTCTCTCAAAAGGCTCCGACGTCAAATATCACAACCCTACCGAATATCGACAAGTGGTCAGCGCTCTTCAATATCTAACACTGACATGACCCGACTTAGCTTTTTTTAGTAAACAAAGTCTGTCAGTTCATGCATCGGCCCACTCAAGAACATTGGTCGGCGGTTAAAAGGATACTACGTTATGTCAAAGGCACCATTCACTTCAGTTTTCTCATACAACCATCATGTAGTCTACATCTCACGGCATACTCTGACGCAAATTGGGCTGGGTGCCCCGATGATCACAAATTCACAAGAGGATATGTTGTATTCTTAGGGCCAAACATTATCTCATGGAGCTCCAAAAAGCAGCCCACCATCTCTCGCTCCAGTTTTGAAGCTAAGGCTATTGCAAATGCCACTACAGAACTCGTCTAAGTACAATATCTCCTACAAGAATTACACATTACCGTACCATCTACACCAATTCTTTGTTGCGATAAAATCAGTGCAACCTATATGGCGGCTCACCCAATCTTTCACAGTCGTAGCAAACACATTGAATTCGATGTACACTTTGTTCGCGACCACATTGCCAAAAATCAATTGCTAGTCAAACATATTTCATCCTCCCATCAACTAGCCAATATTCTCACTAAACCGTTGGCCATCACTCCTCTCCATTCCCTTCGTTTCAAACTCAACGTCATTTCTGGACCATTGAGTTTGCAGAGGGATGTTAAAACACTGGATGACGAAGGAAAGAAAGTAAGGCACACCCAAATCAAAGAAGAAAGACTCAACAACTATATCAACAAAGGAAATGAACTTAGCGTCTACACCAGCAAAGGAAGACACACCCAAAACAGGGAGGAAGGAATTAACGTCCATAACTCTATAAAAGAAAGAAACTGTGTATTCCAAAATTGTAATCATAGGACCGTTGAGTCTTGTACATCTATAAAAACATAATGGAACCTCAACTCAGCAAGGAAGCTATGATTGGGAGAAGAGGATGTAGGTGTATACCGAACCTCTATAAGCATCTTTCAAAAAACTCTCTATTTCTCTATGTTTTGATAAATACTAATGGGATGATTAGTCTCACATTTGACATATGGATTTCATCTTGTCAGAAACGTAGTTATTTATGTTTGACTGCCCCTTATATTGATAATAATTGAGAAATAAAAAAGAAAGTTCTCAACTTCATTACAGTTGAAACACCTCATACATGAGAAAAACTTGTATCAGTCATCAAAGATTGTTTACTAAAATGAAAGATTGATCACAAGTTATTTTCAATTGCATTAGATAATTGTTTGACAAATGATATCATGACTACAAAATTGATAGAATGACTTCTTGAAAATGATGCACTTGTTTATAATGAAAAAAATTTTCAAGTTAGATGTATTGCTCATATTCTTAATTTGGTTGTGTAAGATGGTGTCAACGAAATAAATGACGTGATTGACAAGATCAAAGAAAGCATAAAATATATCAAGGCATCTCTAGCTCGATGTGAAATTTTTAATCGAACAGTACGTCATGTCAA
The DNA here is from genome assembly GCA_011799765.1 of Nymphaea thermarum. Taxonomy (NCBI): domain Eukaryota; kingdom Viridiplantae; phylum Streptophyta; class Magnoliopsida; order Nymphaeales; family Nymphaeaceae; genus Nymphaea; species Nymphaea thermarum. The sequence continues at coordinate 202,279 of JAANDH010000299.1, read as the reverse complement.
AGTTACTTGTGAAAAAAAGTTATATCTTAATGTTCCAACTAGATGGAACTCAACATTTCTTATGTTTCATGTAGCTTTGCAAAATAAATATGCTTTTGGTCGTTTTCAAGAACTTGATCGTCACTATTATTTGACACCCACTGGATGAGTAGAAGAAGACTACTATTATTCATAACAGTTTAAAAAATATTTTATGATGCTACTAATGTCATTTATGCAGTCAAATATCCAACTTCTAATATGTTCTTTAAAAAGTTTTGTAAGATAAAGATGAAAACTGAACAAATGTGTTCAAGTTCAGATATTTACCTTTCAAATATGACAATGAAGATGAAAACAAAGTTTAACAAGTATTGGGATATATGCAATTTAATTTTATCATTTGTTGTGGTTTTTTATCCTCATTATAAGATGAAAATAATTGAGTTTTATTATAGACAAAAGATGAAGCGTATGACATGTCTTTGCAATTAAGAACTACCTTTGTGATCTTTATGATGAATATAAAGCTGCTTATGCATTGAAGACACTCTTCTAATACTGGTTATATTGTTGTTGTTGGATAGTGATGCATTTAACTTGACTTTTTTAATTGAATTTTCTTCTTATAAGAAACATAAAACAAATGCACTAGACAACTTTTTTGAAGAATCACCAGAAAGCCAACACAGAAAATCAGATTTGGAGTTGTATTTGAGAAAACTTATTTATCTGAAAAACAATCTAATCGACATTTTGACATGGTAGAATGTCAATGCACCTAAATACCATGTGTTATCTAAAATTGTATGTGATATTTTGACTATTCTTATATCAACTGTTGCATCAGATTCAACATTTAGCACATGTTGATAGAAGTAGATTAGGTACAAAGATTGTTGAGGTTTTGACTTGTGCACAATATTGATTGCGAGATCAGATTGAAGGTAATTTACTTATTATTAATGCTTTTAAGCATTTTTTTGTTGCTTATTTTATTCTTTTATTAGATGTTTTTTATTTTCATACACCTTTGCATGAAGAGGAAGCATCATTTGCATCTGCATATATTGCAACTGAATGATAAACTAGAGGTATATATTCTTTTGTACTTATTTGATTTCTCTACATCAATTAAAACCTACTGTTATTTGTGCCTAAGATATTTATTTAATTAAAATTTTCATTTGCATAATGCAGGTTAATTTGATAGAATTATCCTCATGACCTCAGTATAGTGTCAACATGGTTGAAGTATATATTCAAATAGAATAAACATATCCATTATGGCAAATAAAGGCATCGAAAGAAATTTTTTGTAAGCTTGTACTATATGGTGATTTTTTTTTTCTTATTGAAGTTGCCAAGGATGATTCGTCTAGTCTCTTGTTGCATCAATAGACAACAGCCAAATACAACTTTTGCATGCTCTAGTGAATGATGTTTGGTTATATATATATATATATATATATATATATCTTCTCTCTCTCTCTCTCTCTCTTAATAAGCTTGACAATTATGACCAGTCAAGTTTGGACAAGTGTGATGTTAAGATTGGGTTTCATAGTTCATTTGATGTTTACTATATATTTTTTGTACATAAATCGGATTTGAATCGGATTTGCATATGAATTAAAAGTCATAAATCAGATTCAGATGGATTCATATACAACTTAAAGGTCAGATTCGGATCGGATTCAAATATAATTTAAAAGTTGGATTCAGATATAACTTAAAATTTAGATTCAGATTGGATTCAAATATTACTTAAAAATTGGATTCATATCAGATTCAGATTTTAAAGTCAGATTCAGATATGGTGTAAAAAAAAATTTTCATTTGAATTCAAATCCAAGTCTGAGTCAGAATATATGAATATCCAAAAAATCAGATATGATAAAAGGTACATCCGATCTGAATCTGATCCATTGACATCCCTAGTTATAGGCATTCTACGAACGGGTAAATTATATTTTAACTTCAATTCAATTGTTTCTTTCAACCAACTTTTATGAAGGGCTAGTTCATAATATTACTTTACCAAGATTGGTAACTATTGACAATGTTCTAAAATTCACATTTTATAAATATATTAAACGCTAGTTGGTTTTTCTTTTGTTTAAATTTTGCTAGATATAGACTCATAGATATGCAAATTAGTATGTTATGACCTTAATACGAGACTATGTGTCAGGGAAAATGACAAACATATCCTTCCGGCTCGCCTGCTTGAACAACTTACAAGCGAGTCGCAGTGACTCGTTTTTTTCAACGGGATCAACAATTCAGCAGATTCAGCAAAAGATGAGGGATAATTTCGTCATGAACACTTAGGGACACGTCCGTCAATTCAGAATAAACGAAGCCAGGCTGCGATTTCCCGCCATTTCCACTCTTCGGACGATGTAAATACCAGAAAAAGTCGCAGCTCTTTCCTGAGAGGCAAGAAGGGAGGAGAAACAGACGAACGAGAAGAAATGGAGATCGTGAGGTCTCACAGGAAGAGTTCCGTTGGAGGTCCCGTTCCTGTCCTTTCTTTCTATCGATCGGCACCGCCATTAGAAGTTAGACTGGAGGATTTCGAGCTCTTCGCGATGGATCGTCTTCGAGGTACCCTGTTGTTTGCTCCTGCCTTCTATGACACCTTGGTCGTTTATTATCGGAACTCGCTGTTTCATCTTTTCAATTTAATGTTCGAATTTCGTGTTTGTCGTCGATCGTAGAGCACCGTCTGTTCTCTAGGGCTTCCGTCTCAGTTTTGGTCCAGTGCATCTTTATTGAGTTTAGACATATGTTCTGATGTTCACGAAATCGTTGATGCAGTTCTTCATGGAATTTCGGATGGATTGTCACGTGGAAAGAAGGCTACTGAAATGGATGATCTGGTAGCTTTCTCACGAATAGTGTTTGGTTTTGGTGAAATTTTTATTTTGCTTCTACTTAATGCTCATGAAAAACTCTCTGGCTGTTTGATTTTATCACAGGTAAGCGAGCTGTGGAGAGAGAACATGCGGCATCCAGATTCTACGGAAATTATTAACAAAGATATCATTTCTCACTTTGTACTGCGACTAGTTTACTGCAGAACGTAAACATTCTTTTCAAAATTTTCTGCATACATCACAACTGTCTGCGATGATAGTTGAACTCTAAGTTCCTTTAATAAAAAAATTGTCTGTAAATCACAGCGAGGATCTACGCAAGTGGTTTCTGTCAATGGAGACAACACTTTTCCGTTCCCGGTTCAGATTAGCAAGTGCTGAAGCACAGGTAAATGGGTTTGAATACACCTAATTGAGTGGGTTGTAGCGTATTATATTCTCCTTTGCAATTGCTTCTAATCATATTAATAAGAAGAGTTTTGGTTGAATTTGTAGATAATGCTCATGAATGAATGTGACCTACCTCTCAAGGCACTCACCCACGATGAATTTAAGGTGTGTAAGATGTATTTCTTTTTCGTTTTCATCTGTATGGGTTTTGCTTGCCGCATTGGATGTTTGTGACATGACGAAAGAGAATCTAGATGTTTTTTATTCAAATTGAATTCATGGTGTCATTTGATGGTTTTGATGATTGCAAATATGTTTTGTCGTCTATTATTTTTGAACCTTGGTGATGATTCTAGTTTCTAAAGGTATGCTTGAATACACAAAGTTAACAACCATCTCAGTGATGGACACTTCTATTCATGAGTAGATTTATAAGCATGATGATCTCAATAACATTTTATTTTAGAGGGACGTTTAAATTTTCTTAGGACTTCCAATTCTTGCATGATCTGTTTTTCAAATTTTTAGTAGTTCTTCAGCGTGATTTTTTTTTTTGTGGTTCAACTCCTGACCTTTTGGAGAAGTTGTAGTGTCTGTCATTTTGTCTCTATGCATGTTTGTTAGTGTATAAATTGTGTAATATAAGCTCCACTTGATTCACAATTTTGGTCGATTGATTGAGTTAATGAACATCTGCATTTTGAGTGTTATGCCTGCACTTGTCCATATTTATTTTCTCATTCTGTATGTACACTCATTTATGCTCATTGAATGCAAAATAATTATTGCTTTTGTGTGGCATCTTTTTTAAATGTTCATCTAATTCAAAGTGCTTCCTCGAGTTCCATTGTATATGATTTACATGTGAACCAGTGAATGCTGTAAACTGCAGTTTGATTCACGAATTTGGTTGGTTAATTCAACTGGGGAAATTCTGTATTTTGGATTTTTTCCTTCCATGAAGGGTGATACATAGATCTTTTGGTTATTGAAATTTCAATTCTTTAGGTTTCTTAGATCCCCTTTGTTAGATCCATTAGAAGAGCACACAGAAGACTGTCCATCCAACATTAGCCAATATGTATGGTTGGCAACTATTTGATAATATCACCTTAGTAAGCAAATTTGTCTTTGGCTATATGAGGTCATCACTATTCTCCCAGATGAAACAGTTTGATTTTGGCAATGTCTTGTCACATGCTTCAATTGCTTGATTTTTTCATTCTGCTTCTACTGATTAGATTTTTCTCCTTTTCTCTTTCTCCTTAAGTTAGTTTTTATTGTATGCTTTAACAGGATGTGAAGGACGAACTCGGACAAGTTGCACGCTCAATTAACCAACCTTTGCCTACTGGTATAGATGGTTTTTCATGAGTAATTATCACCTGTCTATGCTTTTGCCCATTATTTTGTCTTCCACTCAAAAGGAAAGGGAACCTTATATTTCGGATTACAGGCAGAAGAGAAATGGTTTTTCATGAGTAATTATCACCTGTCTATGCTTTTGCCCATTATTTTGTCTTCCACTCAAAAGGAAAGGGAACCTTATATTTCGGATTACAGGCAGAAGAGAAATGGTTTTTCATGTATGCTGCTTCCTTTTATGTTATTTCATATATGAAATTGACTGTCAATCTGTGAACTTTTCATTGAATGCTTTATAAAGTAATATAAATAAATTTGCATTGTATTGGTGTACATATTTCTGATTCTTTTTGTCAACATGCTTGGCAACTTTACCTAGAATCAAAGTCCTGCAGTTTCCCAACACCTTGACACTTGTTCCCATAAATTTACATATGGATCATTTATCATGCTATTTGTGACAGCTGAGACAGTGAAGATGGCTTAACACCTAGAATTTCATGCAAGATAATATGGCTATCTTTAAGCAATGCAATAATTGAGAATGGAGCATCCATATCTCCATCGGGAAAAGTAGATTAAGTACAAATATTCATCTACATGGTCCTTAGGTTAATAATGTACTGTGTAGTATTAGCTTGGGTTTTAATTCTTATACATTCTTGTCAATGATCGACTATTTTCTTTTGAAGTGATATGCCTTCACGATTAGCTTCTTCTTTATCCCATTGTTTTGTTCTCTTTTTTTTTCTTTTCTCATTACCTGGTCCTGAATATGTTTAATTTTGTTTTTCTATATCATTTTGGATTTCTTAGCATTTCTGTTTTAACCACTTTTTTTTTTTTTTTTAGCAGATGACAGCATCTTTTTCAAGGTTAGCTTCTTCCTTTTTTCTTCTAGATGAAATTCTTCTTTTGTATACAGAAAAAACACAATGTATTCTATTTTTTCTAGCTTAAGTAATTAATATTTAAAAATATCCACTAAAGATCCCGTTTGAGGAGGTCCCTGAACTAGTTGCAGCTCGTTCAGTATATCTGCGAAAAGGTTATGCATATGTTGCTGTGAATCAGGTAAGAAATGCTTAATGCTTGTCATTTTCTTATCACTGAATGACATAACATAAGAACCTTATGCTTTTTTTTTCTGCTTTAGATGATTTAGTTTACTGATATGGCTTGTCAACTCAGGTAGTCTCACTTGTTGCCAACCAGTTTCGCAGCCATCTATCCAAGGCACTTGTATTGACAAACAGGTTAGCTCCTAGCTCGGAACTTTGAATTTCAAATAGGATTAAAGCACAATGATAAAGTCTCCATGATGCTATTTTTTGCTAAATGAACGTATTGTTTATCTTCTTTTTAAAGGTGAGAAGCTGGTTCACTTTTTCTATTGAATTCTTAGTTGATTTAATCTTATTTTGAATTTAAAATGAGAAAAGATCTTAATTATCTTGGTTTGAGTTCATTAAACCAAGCTAATGGGAATCTTTGGCAAAGAGATTGAGGAAGAAATGAATAGTTTAAGTAATAAACTTGTTATACACATCAACTAGGTGACTTAGGTGCCAAAAATATGAATTGAGATGCACTGTTATTTGGTAATTTCCCTCGAAATCATATTTCCTCCATTTTGTGAAGTTCACATTGTGTAGTTACAAATTATATTTTTAATACTTGAATTTCTTGCTTAGTGTATTTTATAGATTTCATTTTCATGAATTTTGATCTAAAAGATGGTGATTGGCATGTGTTGACATCATTGTCACAAATGGGAAGATATTGGCAAAATTTTTCTCAGGTATTTTTTTCTGCGAAGCTGGTTTTCTTAAGAAAATTCTGGGAAAAATCATGGCAAATTTTTTAAAAAATAAAAAATCCTAAAAATTAGAGAAAAATAAAATAAATGAGAAACTGGTAGATACAAAAAAAAAACGAATAAATCACAATAAAATTGCGAGATATTCACTTTTGCTGAGATTTGCAAAATCTCGCAAGATCTTCTTGATATTTTCATTTTACTTGTTCTTCTTGTAAATATCACGAGATTTTTGAAAAACCTCGTGAACCACGATATGTGTGACTGTGATTGACATTTGGGTGGCTCTTGCAGATTAGTTCCAGTTTTCAAATATGTGAAAAACCTGTGGTTAGGTTTTATATTTCATAAACCTTAATTTTTCTTGTAGGAAATGGACAACAACAATTCGGGAACTTGAAAAGGATAGGTTAACTCCTGTGAGTGAAAATTGTGCTTTGCAAATTTTTGTCAGTTGAATTTAGTAGTTCCTTTAATTATTGTTTGGCTTATTTTAGATTGTAGAAGGTTTGAGCACACGCTATTTAGGCCCTGACTATTCACAGGTACTTATCACTTGCAAGTATGGCATGAAAATTAAAACCATTCTTGCATAGGATATCTGAGCTTCATATTCTGAATATTCCTGGAATTCTTCTCATCCTTTACAGCCAAAAGAATATGCAGAAATATCTCTCAAAGATATTGATCAGATTGCCAGAAGTTCCTTTCCTCTTTGTATGCGCCATTTGTTCTACAAGGTAATAACTAGGATCAGTGCTTTAGTGGTTAAGACTTGCTTAACAATTTTATTGTTTTGATAATTTTTGTAATACATGCTTATATGTAGCTTCGAGAAGACCACCATCTAAAGCATGGGGGACGGATGCAACTAGGTCTCTTTCTAAAGGTAAGTGCATTATTACTCCTTTTCTCAAGTACTTATGCTGGCTAGCTTGTCCATTAGGTTCTAAATTTTGGTGTCTTAAGCCCACCTGATTTAGTAGAAATAGGAGACAAAGACAAACCCAATGATGGGGGGGGGGGGGGGGGGGAGGGCAGCAGATAGATGTTTAAATATGAAATAGAGTAGGGTTTGATAATTGAAAAGTGTTAAAATGAGAAAGGACAAATAAGGTCTAATAAAATGTGAAAAGAGTAGATCATACTATTTTATTGGTTCCTCCTCTTCATGCATACTTGTGTTGATTGCTCTTATGTTTGGCATTCACTATTTTGTTTCAGAGCTTCAACTTGATAAGTTTTCCTTAAGAGTATTTTTTTAATTGGTATTGTCTGTTTTATGATACCAAATACATAACGGTTTAGGGAGTTGGTCTGAAGTTGGATGATGCTTTGGCATTTTGGAGGGCTGAATTCTCTCAAAAGGTGAGTTGCACACCTTGTCTTGTGCTTGATCATTTAGACATTAGAAATATGTCTTTGTCTCACTTGGTTAACGCTGTCAACACACACACACATTGTAATTCATGCACAGGTTATCCTTGGCAACTGTGATATTGGCTCTTCATAGTTGATAGTTCATACTAAGTGATGAAGTTCTGCACTAGGTTGGATCTGAGAGGTTCGAGAAGGAGTATGCATATAATATAAGGCATAACTATGGAAAAGAAGGAAAAAGAACGGTAAGGGATGTGGAGCACAAACTTTTGGTTGGCTATATTACATCTTGTGATTCTTAATGCCTTTGTTCCTGGCTAGTTCAGGATTATACACCATATTCATGTCAAAGGATTATCACATCAACTCCCGGTGTTGGGGATCATCATGGTTGTCCATATCGTCATTTCAGGTGCCCTTGCATTATATGCATGATTGCATTATTTCAATTTACTTGTCATTTCAAGTAGGATTTTCATAAAGATGCAAAGTCACTGTCGGATGTGACTCTTCAATATGCAACCATGTTGGGATAGGATCATTTATTTTTCATGCTAACTTAGATGTTAACAAATAAAACTGCGTTTAATGTGAAAAGATTTAGTTATCTTAAACTGAACCCAGCCCTTCTTAGTCTTTCAGCAAAAATCTGTCTTCCTTTCTCCAAAAGTTGATTTACATCCTTTCTTGTTATATGGTTACCATATTTTATTAGTAAGCTTTGCCTTAGGAACAGAGATTCCAGCCATTTCCTTAAAAATGCGTTACTTTATTAATGTAAAAACTCGTAAGATAAAAATGCAATACTGGAGTAATTGTTTGTTATGTCTGTTAATTCTTAAGTTAGTGCTGTTAGTATTAAAAGACAAAAGAAACATGAAATGCATTGCTTGGCAAACTTATCATAAATCTGGAAAGAAACTAAATATTGAGATGCAGACTGCACTTATTGATGTACAATTGTACATAGTTGAAGTCTTAAACATTTTATTTTATCTCAATTCCCTTCTCATCTCGTTTTCTCTTGTACATTTGTGCACATATGGCAGCGAGGAGAACCTTAGAGCTGCATTAGGTAATATGGGTGTCAGCGGACGATCGGTTGATGATATAATGGAAAAGGTTCAAAACCGCCATTACCAGGTCAGATATTCATCTTTGGTTGCTACATTCTCTCATGAGTTGGTAAAAATTGGCACTTGAATTTTTAGACTAAAGCTTGCTCAAACTGCAGAGTTATGAATCAAAAAATGCTCTTGTCATCCCCTTTTAAGTGTAATCCCTCGTGTGAGAAATAATTTGAAAATATTTTTACATGGAAAGTTTTGAGAAATCTTGAGGTTAGACACTTGTATCTCATACTACTAAGTGTTTCAGTTCATAGCCTTCATGGGTGTGAATTGAAGCTGGTTAGGGGTGGGTAGGGTTTGGTACATTTTTCAGATTGAGCCATTACGATTGATATGAGTGAGAAGTTCAACATTCACAACTGGGTTTCACCACGTGAAAATGTGTGGTCTTTAAGTGGAGTAAGTTTTAACACCACATGTGAAAAAGCTTGAGAATATTCCATTTTCCGGAAGTCATGGGAGGCTTGTATAGCCGTTTTTCATACTACCAAGTGTGCTGCCTCATAGCTTTTTTAAGGTGTGAATAACAGCGGTCAACGTGGCGGATGGAATCCACCATACTGGATGTTCGGGCCAGTTTTGAGATGAGTTTTACAAGTCTGAGTTCCATTCGTCTAGACAATTTTTTTCAAAAATAAAAGGGTGGGCTTTTCTGCTGGTTAGATTGTTTAAGCACTGCTTTAGGGTTTCTACTGGGGATCATTGTTTGGCCATGGTCTTTCTTTGGGCTTTGTAGTGCTTCATTTATACTCGATAAATGAGCAGATAATCATGAAATCTTTCTCTGTTTATCTTTTCAAAACATTTTTATATGTTCTTTGTTACATGTGACAAGTTTTAAGCGCATGACTTTGCAGTTAGCCTGCACTTTGACTTTTGAAGCAATTCATTCCTGTCCACATGATGCTGGAATCAACCATCCAAATCAGTACTTCATAGACAGCAGAAAGATACTCCAGCCTAAGGCTGACTCTGTTGATGGTTCTTGAGTCATCATTCGTTTCTTTCAGTTCAGCAATCCAACCTTGCAAGGTTGTGGTTCAACCTCACGTTCTTCCTCAGCTGAAGAATGCTTTTACACTTAACCCTGCACTTGGTTTAAATATGCGAACACATCACTTTTCTCATCTACCTGCAGAATACTGGAAGTTCCTACCGACTACCAGGAAACAGAAACCAGAGCCCTGGTGTCTGCATGGACTTTGTACAATAACTTGACGAGTTATAATTGTATGGACGATAACTTGCTTGGTTATTGTGGAAGTTAGATATTAAGGCAATGGTTGCAGAGACTCATTGTGACTTGTTTGTATTGTATCCACTAGGAGAAATAATGTGTTCTGATTATGGCTTTCATGCCTTTCGACCCACACCTTGTGAATGTCTGGTACAAAGAGCCTGGATGTGGCTCTACTTGAGCCGAGCGTGGGGCAGAACCATGTAGGAATAAGAGCAGCTCCAGTAGTCCAGTCTCCAGAAAATGTTGATTATATATGTATGGGTGTGTATTTGTTTTATGAATAACAAAATTTTCTTGTGACAAGATGTTTCTAGTGCATTAAAAAGCCTAGTTTCAGGGATTTGCTTCTGTAGTTCATAGTCAATGTGGTGCATGATCAAGTTGGTTTTGATCTGATAGTAACTCAGCAGCTCTACTAGAAGAATTCCGATAAAGACAAATCCCACCCCATTATCTCTTAGTTTACTAGAATGAGCAATGTCCACTTGCTGTCTCTGCGACATTGTGGTGAAAATTTCTATTTGCACATGATGCTGCCCCACTGACGCTAGCGCTAGAGTCCTGAATCCTAAGGACGCAACCAAAGTTCAAACTTGGGATAGCTATGTCAAGTTGGGATCAGACTCCACGCATGATAAAAAAGAAAACTCTCGTACCAGATTGGACCTATTCGCAACAGAAACATTGGACACCCAAATTACTCCAGGGCATAATTTATTATGCTCAATTTGAAATAAATTTGTTCCAGATGTTCTCACATATATTTGTGCAATTCCATGTGCTGTTGTTTTGGTACGGGTCTGTGCTCCTGGGAATTCTGGTTGTCCTTAACCAAATCTAATCTCTATCGTATTTACACCACTCAATCCAAGCCGTTTACATCCCTAGTGGCAAAGTTTTCAAACCCACCCCACCACCTTTTTTTCCGGACCCGGATGAACTGGGAGGTACTTGGTCTGGGTTTAACTCAGTCAAGATATGTGTCAGAAAGAGAGAGAGAGAGAGAGAGAAGCAGGTTTCGAAACTGTTGTGTAAAGATATGCATTGTTTTACCGAGGACGAACGCTGAAGCCAAAGAAATTGTTAATTCTCTGATGCAGCTCATGTCTGTGGTGAAAAGTACACTTTTAAGACCTTTTTTTTAGATTTATTTATGTGGTTTCACTTTTTACACTTTTATGACCTTTTTTTTTAGATTTATTTATATGGTTTCACTTTTTGATTCAATAGAGAAGCGGGCAAGCTTTAGAACCTACGAAGAGTTAACCCGATTAATGTTTTCAAAATTACGAAAAGCTTTGCTTACTAACTTTTACACTGTTTTAGATAGAGAAAGAACACTGACGTATTTTTTTCTTTATTATAAATAACCGCGTTTTTATGGTTTATCAATGATGAAAAATTGATTTTACATTATAATGTCAAATTCCTACATTATTTTGGAAGTATAATATTTTTTACGTAGTGCTATTTTCTAATCCAGATATAATGTCCATCTTTTCTATAGTTTTTTTTATTTCTTTACCAGTATGAGATTTGTTTTCCAGTTTTATAAATGTTTTTTGTATGGGTTAATTTACCAATGGTAAATTAGTGGCTTTAAGAAATAAAGAAAATGCCCAAAACTAGCACGGGATTCACTCTTTTTAAGAATCTAAAAGTGAGGCTTGTCTAAAGGCGAGGATTGGATGATCTCCAATTTTCCTTTTCTAAGAGTATTTAATTACTTCAAATTAAAGATCTATGGATCTGTTGTGGATCTAATGTAAATGGTCTTGCTGATATGTCAAAAGATATATGGTAAAGATCAAGATTCATCAAACTAAAGATCTTAGGTCAGACCTAAGATTCATATTTAAAATCCTAATTTTACCTATCTGCATTGAGAAAATGTCAGAGAGTGGGGAAATCTGATCTTAAATCCACTGTCCTCAAATCCTAAGGTTTTCAGTACAAAGCAAAGAAACCTCCTAAGTTAAAAATAACAATGTAGCGATTTTGATAATAACAAACTAGAAAAAGCAGTTTTGGAGTGAAACTAAAATGAGTACATTTGTCAGTTAGTCAAAGACCGACCTTGTACTCTTTGGCAACGAAGAAACAACTGCTTTAGTTTAAGGTTCTGAGTAGCCTAGTGTCAGAAAAAGTGAGTTCGCACCAGAAAAACTAAAATGCTAACTAAGTACGATATCTCACATGAAAATTTCAAGCCTCTGCAGCAAAGGAAAAAAAGAGAAGTGGCCGCAATTCAATAGACAGATTGAGGCTCCCATGTGGGTGTGAATGATGGTTTGTACTTTCCTGTTTATCAAATAATATTCACCGTTCATTGGGTCAGTAATAAAATATTGAATAGGCATCTCTAGTGGGCCTCGTCCAGATGAGACCCAGTTGCCATTAGTTGGCTCTCTGTCACAGAGATAACCCCCATTCTACATTTTAAACTCGTCGGAATGGCCATGATTTCAGCTGTATTATTAAAAATAAGTATCCATTTGCGTTTGCCTCCAACTTGTTATCAATTATTGGGCATTGTTGTCTATAAAACCCAATTGCAATCGGCATTCTTAATTCCAAATTGGAGCAAACTTTAGGAAGCTTAAATCATGTTAATGTTCTTCTAATCTGCATGTTGGGGTTGATTAGATTCCCTGCCAACTTAAGATACCTACCTAAGGTATTGAATGCTTGACGAGCTTAGATTTGAAATTAGTCTTATGGTAACACTCGAGCCAAGCGTCACGGGCAGAGGCAAGGTGCGAGTATTGTGTGAGCAATTGCCTACACAAATCAACAAAAGAAAGAAAGAAAAAGAAAACTTATTTGATACTTTCAAATAATCTTTTTCTTGTTTATATATTTGTGCCCTTAAAAGTTTAAAATTTTATAACTACCGCCCCTTAGCCAGAGTTTACTGAATCCGCTCCTGCCTCCTGCCAAGTGCCCCTGTGATAGTTGATGATTAAAGCCTCTGTCATTTCTTTGTTTCAGAGAACACGTTGCATTTTTAAGGACCAAAGTTCTTAATAGAGGTCTGTTTCTTAATAAATAACCCTCATGGCTACCATGCTAGCTCTGATGAAAAGCTCATAATGCAACATGTGCACCGACATGTAAAATTCTGCCAAAAAGCCAGGTCTTATAAACAGGCATTAAATTCCCCAAGAATGACGTTGAAGGTAGAAATAATTTTATAAGGTGTACTTCCATGCAGCTTTCTCACTTGTAGATGCTGCTGGAAGTCCAAACTTATCATGGTAAGGTACATGTATCCTTCCTTTAATTCTTTGAATAATTTGAGCATCCGGATGTGGTTTGCTCCATGGCTTCCAATTATAGTGGAACATGCAAGCTTTCTGTTGCGTGGAATTGAAAACGATAATTCTTTTGCTTGTACGTACCTGAGCTACGATTACTTTTCTGCAGTTTGGACTGTGAAAATGAATGTCGTCCTAAACAAATGCCCCGCATCTCATGGTTGGTTCATCCTCATAATTTGGATTAGATCATCGCAAACGAAAGATCTTCGTCGATGAATCTAACTTTTACACAACAAAGTTTTCCTTTTATTTTACATGCACACATAGAAAAATATATTAGACTCATCATTGACACACAAAGACAATAACAAAACAGGGGCCACGATGCGCAAGTTGAAGAGCGGTGGCTGGTAAGTGGCCAGTCTCCATTTTGAATTCCAGGTGTCAACAAATTGTGTTGCAAAAGAAAAAATCGGTTTTGAATTCCAGGTGTCAACTCTTTGTGTTGCAAAAAGAAAGGTCACCAACATGCAAGTTGAGGTGCAGTCACCCAGAAATGAGATATAATGTAGTTTGTCTTTTCTGATCACCCGAAAATGAGATATAAAGTAGTTTGCCTTTTTTGACAGCACATTCACAAACAAAAACTAAGAGACAAAGGAAGGTACCCTTTGGACTTAGCTGCAATTGTACCATTGCGCCAGTGATGACCATTAATGGGATTTTTGTGTTCAGTGCGTAGGGGTAGAGCCAATGGGGGGGGCCGCAGGGGTCTTGGCCTCACCTCAAAAAATATATATATATATATATATATATATGTACTTGTCCTATGTAAAAATTTTGAAAATAGATATTTCGGCTGGTGTCAAAATTTAGAAACTTTAATTTGACCCCTCTTATGAAAAATTTCTGACTCCGTCCTTGTCCGCACACCTTCAAAACTTGGAGACAATTATACTCTTTTTGTGGTACACCATTCAATAACGGGGTTTTGTGTTTGGCACGTCCTCCAGACGTGATTAATTAAGTTCTTGAAATTAAAATAATTGTCATGAGAAGGGGCCGGTTGTCGACCAGCAACCCAACCCTTCAACGACGAGGCATGTGAAACGTGATCTAGCTATAATATATTTCAACTGATACATAAATAAATATTGGAGCTTGAGTACAGCTAGTCCAAAGGGTACCTCTGTTCAATAATTGAGTTTCTATTATTTAGTTATCTTGGACAAAACCAGGCAGGGATCTACAAATATGAATATTTCAGACGCAGATTCATCGGATAATATTGTTAAAACTCCTAATAAAGTTCAATAAGTTATTCTTCAATTAGAAAAATGGCCCGTAAATAATTTCTTTTACAGCCTTTTAATTCCATTCGTTTCACTTTTAAACTATCGTATTTTGATTTTTAACACATACGTAATTCCTTAAACGTACATAGTAAATAAGAAAAAAGGCACACACAGTTGACCGTGTATTTGACGATTAGCTTTTGTTTTCTTATTATTTCAGAAAACTATTTAAACTTAACATTTATTTTGTTTAGTTCTTAATTTTTGTTTAGTTGTTAAGCTAAATAAAGTTGAGTTGCATTTTGTTAGCTCGTAAAGACTTTCTCGTGAAAAAAATGAATACAAAGTAAAAAATATTTTAAAATAATTTTCGAATGCGTGCCCCGGATTGAATATTTGCTCAAATCCAAATATTGTTTTCTCCTTCATATTCCTTTCATTTGAAACTAGCTTATCATAACACCATTGGATCCGTGTCACTAGACAAAAATACAGGTTGTAGTAAGGCGAAGAGAACGCGAGTGAAGGTAATGACAGGAAAAGCTGCTCTGACCTTCTTGACAAATTGTGAGTGTACTCATATTTTTACCAAAGAAGAAAACTAGCTAGTAGAGTCTTTATTGACGTCAACACACGTCAGTGATGACTTGCCTACCAAGTTTTACCGATGTTTGTGGACATTAGTAAAAAAAAGTTCAATTAAATAACAGAAATCGTTTACTGACATTTTTTAACACCGGGAAAATGACTTTTACTGATGTAAATAAAACATGAGTAAATATTCTTAGCCGAGAATATTTTTACTGAAGTCCAGCAAACATCGATGGAAGTCATTACAAATGTTTTGTTGAACGTCGGTAACGTGTAGTTAATTTTTTTATTTAATCAATGGTTGATAGTTACATAACCCAATATTGGGTAAAAAGTAGGTAACTTTTATAAAGTCTAAGAGCATCATGCAATTAACCATTCAAGTTTCAACATGAACTTAGTGAAAGTTGAAGTCTACTATGATGTTTCCAATAAATCGTTGGTGTAGACTAGCCTTGGGAGGTGAGTTTTTAAATCAGCTAGACTAAACTTTATCGTGAATGAGATTGACATGACAACCAGTTCTACACTTGTTTTATATTCTCATTGTGTTGGGCCCCTCGGCGTTCTTGTTATATGCATACATATATAAATTTGAATTAAAGAAGGATAGGCGTCATATTATATGCGCTTATGAAAGTAGCTGAGCGCCAAATTATTTTAAAATAATTTCGTTTTTGAGAAAATGTTCCGTAGCTTGTGATAGCAAATTTTGTTTTGAACTTGCTAGATGTTATAAGTCAAAAGGCTATTATATGAAGTTACCAGCAAGGAAAATGAGATCAGCTATTCCTTAGAGAACAGTATCCAATTTCAAATGAATTTAGCCGCTGTTGTTGAACCGGTCGTACACCAAGAAGTTGAAAATTTTGAAGTCGGAGAAGAGGGGTACATATATGCAACTTTAAGTTTAATTAGAAGAGATAATTACTCATGTTTATATGTATGGTCACATGCATATATGAAGTATCTTGAAAAGTAGGGGGCAGGCCTATATGCAGCTGTAACTGGCCGTGGCATTCTTTAGCTGAGAACACTTGGGGTTTGTTTGTTTGTTTGTTTCACGACTAATCTGAGATCCACAGTGGTCTAAGATCACCAGGATCTCATATCTATAGATTTAAGGTCAGACACATCTCCATCTGACAATAAATCTGTGGCTTTTTTACATGTAACATGGATTTAAGATCCAGGCTATTAAGGTAGTGTTTGATAGCATCGGATTTCAGATCTAAAGCTGCATTAACAAGTGTACATTGTAAGTTCCCCAATTTAAACAAACTGAGAATCTTACTAGCATAGATTTTGAATTTACGTTACATGTAAAAAACCATGCATTTAAGGTTGCCCCGGCCTTAAAGCCACAGATCTCAAATCTTGGATCACTGCAGATCTTAAATCCACAGTGAAGCAAATCCACAAGAAGTTATCTTACAATGCGCACTTTTTAATGCAGCCTTGGATTTGAGATCCAAGGCTATCAAACACTACCTTGTTCTTGTGAAAATTATATCAATCAATTTTGGGAAGAACACATCACATGTGTAATATGATCCCTCTACAACTCCTGACAAAACAAGGCAGGGATCTACAGACAGGCCCTTGTTGCGGTCTAAATTGCAAACCTACAACCAACTTGGTACAAATTAAGCTATTTTAGTTTAATCAAATGCTAACAGTAGGAGTCATACCAATGGAGTACGCCCTTTCGTTGCACAAACAATGTGGAGAGAAGAATGAAATTAAGCCGAGAAACGTGCATGTCAGACATTACATGTGAATCTTTAGTTGAATTCGTGTTTTGAGTTGGAAAGCATGTATAGGTTAGACAGCCGCCCACGGCCAGTTGATGCCAAGAAACACATCTTATTTTAGTACAAATTAATCATCATTATGTGGTGCCACAAATTTGAACTTAATACAACACCATTATAAACATTCATTTTCTTGCCTATATATATATATATATATAACTGTGATACACATGCTGCAAACTTGTGTGTTTGCAGGTGAATCTCATGGGAAGAAGGAAGAAGCCAAAGAACTTGGTGTGCAAGCTTGTGTGTTTGCAGGTGAATCTCATGGGAAGAAGGAAGAAGCCAAAGAACTTGGTGCAGAAGTAGAGGACAAGAAGGCACCACCTGCACTGGACCGTCGTTCCTGGGTACAGGCTGCAGGTCCAGTGACAAGATAAGAACAAGCCCCTACTTCTCAGGTCAACTCTGACAGTAAACCTGCCTTGGGAATTCCTGAACGCGACAATACCTTCTCTTTTAACTTAACTTCCCCCTTTCACCAAAGGTAAATTGTCGGGGGAAAAAAAAAAAATCATATATATAGAATATATAAAAAGAACCAACAACAAAAATTATTGTTTTTCTCACAATTGAAATGTCTTTTTCCTATGGTTTTAGTATATGTTTACTTACTCCTTCCATCCGAGGTCATTCACACTCTTGTTAAGTGCAGACGTCTTTCTTTAAAGCTCAAATAACTTGTTAAGCGCAAAGAGGAATAAATTAAGAAGTTAATGTATTCATTTTAATTATCATTTTCTAAAGCGTAGATCTGAATTATGAAAGGATTTAGAATGAATTTCTGTAAGAATCAAAGAAAAACAGAAACAAGAGGCAGTAAAGTAAGAAAAGTGGGAAATTGGTAGTTGGCACATCCTTTTCAGTTCCTTTAAGAGAGAGGATGGCCCTCTTCTCTTCTTCCATTGGTGGGCAGTGGGCTCTCTCATGCACCCTTTTTCTCTCCACAGCTTTGGAATCAAGAGACTGAGAAGCATCTGCGGTACAATAGAATATTCTCTTTCTAGCGAGAGAGAGAGTAGGTAGTCCAGCTCTCGTTAGCAGAGCAATAATATGTCTGGCATTGATTTCTTTACTGAAAAGAAACTCTCTCTCTCTCTTTCTCTAGATCTGCCAACCTCACATGGTCCAATCTGTATACATGCATTGATGCATGTGGCCATCTCTGACATATATGGTGAATTTTTCCTCCCTGTACAAAGAGAAAATATCTAGACCCATCCTCATCACTACAAAACCAAAAAGATGGGGTATGTGTAGATAAAGACTTTTTTTTTAAACCATTATCCGGTGTGTATTGGTCGGTCCTGTGACACGTCTCAGAGGTCCTGTGCTGTGTTGGTCGGACCTGCGGCACATTAAACAGCACATCTGTGATCAGTATTGGATGTTAGGGGCTGAAGGAAGGTGAACTCTTGGGGCATTCAAGACATTGTGTCTCTCTCTCTAATCTTCTTAAAACCTTCTCTCTCTCTCTCTCTCTCTCTTTGAGTGGTTTAAGTACCGGTTAAAAATGATTGGTGGAGGCTACTAGGGCACGTGTGACTGGGCACCACTTGTGGGTTTTGAAATATTTTCACGTCAGGACATGCTCTTTTTGCCATTCTTTTTTAATAATTTTAGTTCATATAGAAAAGCAACTTGAAAAGCTTTTCTCAACAAATTTAATAAAATAATAAAAAATATATGTGATATGCCACGTGGAGACTATCTTGAAATCAGTCGACGGCTAGCCGGCTTCCTGCACCAACTGTTTATGTGCACACTTCTCTTTAGGAAACACTGTATATAAGAATGTCCAATGACTATAATATTTCTATTAAAATAAAAAGAAACTTTGAGAAAAGGTAAAAAAGGATTATGAAAATAAAAAAGTCTAAAATGCCCATTACTTAATAAAAAAGTCAAAAATAACCCCACCCCCCTTTGGTGTGCGTACTTGTTGCTTCAATTTCCTTCCT
Source organism: Nymphaea thermarum (assembly GCA_011799765.1). Lineage (NCBI taxonomy): Eukaryota > Viridiplantae > Streptophyta > Magnoliopsida > Nymphaeales > Nymphaeaceae > Nymphaea > Nymphaea thermarum. Next base: position 183,173 of record JAANDH010000299.1, on the reverse strand, counting down.
ATATATGGTTGGAAACATCGTTACAGAGCATAGAGATAAAGAGTGAGTGAATGGCGACTTTAGCTATTCAGAGTCACTTAACTCATTATGAAAGCCATTGTGGTAGACGAAGTGAGAAAAATGTTTAATCTAATACTAGAGAATGAAAATGTGTTTTATTTTTTTGTTAGTATTTTTCTCAACTGCCTATCATAATAGACGGGATGAGCCGCATGAATAAAGTAGGTAACTTATGGATAGCGAAAGTCACCAATCAATTTTCCTTGGTCCAACTAAATAACATTGGTTAATGGTCCAGTGATCACCCGTCACCCATTGTTAAAGGATAATCTCTTCTTAAAGGGGCCGTAGGACATGCTACCGCAGGATCACATGATTCTTTCAGTGAGCTAATTTGAAACAACGCAGGTCGTTTTTGGAGGGTTGACAAAAACAAATGAGGACAAGAAATGCCACGGCGGTGAGGCACATGCACCAGTTGGTAATTAGCAAGGTGGGAATGTCCTTGACTTGCTTTTTCATGAAATATTTCGGAAGGATGAGATGAACGTGACGTTGCCAACTCAGTTCAAATCGTGCAATCCCAACTTTTAAATGATAAAAACATTTCACAAAATTACAAACATGAGGTAATTAAATGAACGTGTACTGTTTTTGTTTTGCTTCGATTAGTGAGTAGTTTTTTTTTTTCCCCATATCTCATATTCATCCTTACCTTATAAGAAATTAACTATTTCATTTAACTATTTATAGTTTACCTGCAGATAATCTGCAGTCAAATTAGTTGACATTTTATAGTTAGCCTTTCTTTCATTTTTTTTAATAAATTAAAAAGGGAAATCTAAACTTAGATCCTCAGGCGAATAGGAGGAGTAGTTCATCATACTATATCAATGAATCCTTTACCCTTCCTCTCATCCTCTTAAGGTGCCAGTCCAAGTTATACCTTAACTAGGTTTGAACTTGCATATCTCTTCTCTTTTTATGACACAAGGAATTGATGCAATGGGAGATCGAAAAAGGAACTGGTTGCCAGTGGCGGAGCCAGAAAAATTGGCTGGCGTGGGCAGTTACCTTGAAAATTTGGCTGGCGTGGGTACCCCCATCTAACACCTATAGCGGTGGTTTTCGTCACCGCTATTTCATTTCGGTCACCGCTATATGTTATTTTGGGCTGGCGTGGGCAGGCGCCCACACGTGCCCCACGCTGGCTTCGCCATGTTTGAATTTGACAATTTCCGATAATTAATCGTGGAAGAATTTGAATTTGAAACGAGTCTTCATCATGAATTAGACATATAATTGAGCGTTCGCTTCGCCATGTTTTGGCTTATTCTGACGGAATTTGGTGGAAAAGATAAGGTTTATGCAGCTTTGTTGACATTAAGAAATGGGTAGCCAAAACCACTGTTTGACTAGCAAGATTGACGCTGCTGGATTTCACAAGATACCATCAACGGCATCCCCCGTGGGCTTTACATGTAAATCAATGGGATGGACATGTTGGTTCGGATGTGGACATTAGTTACTGAATCTTATCAGCTGAATGCATTTTTTCACACTCCTCCTTGTGTCGATTCCAAGAGAAGGTGCCAAAATTGGATGCGGCGCACTTGATTTAATGGCAGATCAATTATATATATCTATTCTAGACTCGATCATATTATAAGTACTAATATGCATGCCATGCATCTAGGCTCTTAAATTAAGCAGAAGATCTGATTCGGACAGGCTAGATGGATCAAGCAACGCATGCACAGATGTGCCCATTTGCTTCGTGTTGTTGGCTTCATTTAGGGACGGAGCCAGACATTTTTTTGTCGCAGCGGTCAAACTATAGTTTCAAAATTTTAACAAGGGCCGAAATATAAATTTTTAAATTTTATATGTATATTAAACTACATTTTTTAAATTTACATATAAATTTTTAAAATTTTTAGTTCATGGCGAGAACCAGGTCTTCCCCACAACTTGTGGTCAGGCAAGCAGTTCAGGTTCAACAGACTAAAAAGTAGAGTATCTTAGCTAAAACCTTGGAAATATAAGAATATGGCCTTGCGGGCTTTATATCAAAAGTGGTTTCCCTTAAGTAAACATTAATAAGATACAAAGAGAGTCAAAGACTTAAATTCAGTTCCACTATATGGAATTTGAAGAAAAAAAAAAAGGAGATGGAAAGAAAAGAAGAAGAGGAAGTTGCTCTTTTTTACTCTGGCATCTCCGTTCTTTATATGAAGAATGGCAGTATTCTATATGCACGTGTTTAACGTTTCGGGTAGAGTAGATCTAGAAGTGAATTCACATGGGATTTTAGGGTTTTGGTCCTCCTGTTGTGGTCCAAAACAAGAGGAAATAATTATACTCGGTTGATTTTTATCTTTAGGAAAAAGATAGTACTATGCAGATTTTTAACTTTTTCAAGTCCTCCCACTACTTTTTTGGATTGAGTTGCGTGCACCAGCAAATGTACATTAAAAAGGTGGGGTGGAGGCATTTTTGAATTTTTTTAATAAAGGAATAGCCATTTTAAACATTTCCACTTTTTTTACCCCCTTTTAAGAATTTCTTTTTATTATTTTAATAAAAGAATTTTGGTCATTTCCATCCTGATATACCAATTTTTCTGCACGTAACCACTACTTTTTAGTAGTTACTAATAGTAGTCAATTGTGCTTACATGCAAATAAAGGGCGCCTGGAAGCCCCTGGAATGATATATATATAATATGTGTGCGTGTGTACATATTTATTAACGAATATGGCTACAGTATTATTATGTACTATCTGTATGATCATTTATTCATGAAACAGAAGAATTTTGTATGGCTTCATGGCAGTTTTCCGATGCAAAAACACTCGAGTATTTATGAAGCAGAAAAGAGGCGTGATGGTCTTCATTGAGTCAACAGAAGAGCTAATGAATAGAGCAGGTGATAGAAAAATAATGTGAAGGGCATGAAATCTTAGACCAATAGTCAGCCTGCAAGTTTGCTCACAGTGTACTTGCCCTTGTAATCAGACGATCGAGTTGTTTGGCTTCACCCTTCAAAAAACATAAAAATCAAGCAAATAAACTTAATGGGTGTAAACTTGTGTAAAATAAACCCACTCAACAGTCAACAGTAAGCTTCATTAATTCCTTTAAAAAAAATGTAAGCATGCTTAAGGAGGCAACAGGAAAATTAATAACAAGTTTCTTAATGTGAATTCTTTTATTAAGCACCTCATGAACTTCCTTAATTCAATTAGGCTGCCTTCATTAATTATTTTGCATTTTCAAGTTCTCAGTGTAAGAAGAACATGAATGAGAAGACCAACCAACTTTCACTGCAAAAAATAAGTATACTACCGAAGGCAAAAAAGCGTCGCTAAAAGTGACGCAAACATTGGTAAAACCTTTGCCAACATTTCTACCGGAGGTTGGTGAACTAACTGTCGGTAAATACTATCACCGACATTTTTGCTGCACACGTGGGGTGTAGATAGTGTTCACCATCGGATATAAACATCGGTAATAATCCCCACTTACATTTATTGAACATCGGTAAGGATTATTATTGATGATCGTCCGAACGTCGGTCATAGTTTTAGCGACGTTTGCCTAAACGTGGGTAAACCTTTGACCGCCATTCAAAAAAATTTGTATTTTTAGTTAAATAACCAACTGAAGAAGGTGTGTTTGTATTATCTTTTAGCATTTAAAGCTACTTAATTAGCGGCGTGGGTTTACGAGATCTAGTTGGTGGTGAAGTTTCAAGTAGTGTCGATAACACCATGAGGCGAGAGAGAGAGGGAAGGGAAGAGATAGGGCACGTGGTTGGGGAAGTGGGCATCGACCGGCCATGGCATTGAATGAGGGGGAAGGAATTGGGTTGAGGGGCATGCATCGGCCTCTCTTTCTGGACACTGCCATGCATCACTTAATTTGGTGGCAGTTAAGGCCATTCCCTGCGCATTGGTCCCCCAGCGCCTTCTTCTTTTCTTTTCTTACCCACCAAACGCCCTTTCCCTTTTTCACTTACCATTCACCTAATTGAATGGATGCTAAGCATCGGAACGTCGGATGACTTCAAATGCCTGCACTGCAGGCAGCTTTGTTCCCGTTCCATTGTCGGTGCAAAGTCACTCAGTTCTTTTTCTTTTTTTCTCTTCTTTCCTTTCGTCATTTTCCTTGTTTCCATCCCTCTCTTTCATGGCCATGGCGCCCAATTATATGGCCTTTTGCTTGGTGGCACCGACTCTGAAGGAGTGTTCTGGCTGAGGAGCATTATAAATCTAAATTCCAAAATTTAAAGAGCACTCATATATAACAAAAACTAGAAATTAATGAAGTTTATATGTACAAATAATAAAGTATTTTTTGTGAGCAGCTACAATGTAGCTCCGCCTCTTGCCTGATGTTAGATCGCTAATGCTCATTGGAATAACTGTTTTTTGAACAGCAGGTTTTTGCTTTTTACTTTGGGATCCAACAGATTTTTACTGTCCTCTGATCACTAAGTCCAAAAGGCATGAGGGAGTTTGAAGTCTGAGTAACGTGACTTTCATGAGGCATGCTCCATCTTTACCGGTGATCATGGTTCCTCAAGCTCATCCTCCTCGAGCAATGTAGATTAATCCTTTGCTCTAGGCTTCCATTTCTCTTTTTGAAATGGCTAAAATGCCATCTCAAAAGCCTTTCATGCATATTTGTTGTGAACTAGCTAGGGTAGTATGCTCGAAAACACATGGTAGAGGTTATGCCTCTACTTTTATTGAGAAGGCAACTAGGTTTATTGGAGAGTACTGTCTCTGTTCCCTCGCTTATATGTGGCTCCACCCCTGGACCCTACCACAAGCTTTAAACTCCTTGCTAGCATATGTCCTACACTCGTTAAAGTTATGTTGCATGCTTATGACATAATCTGCCTATGACATTTTCCACGCTTCCAGCCTAAATCTTCGCTCTTCCTTTTGAGATTGCAAATTTATTTTCCTCGCTTCTCTTTCTCTCCTACTTCCAACCATTGATTGTTTTGTCTCGTAAGAAATCTTTAATATAAAATGGTGTTCATATTTGACTAGCAACTTCAATCACCATCTAAAGAAGAGAAGTCATGCCAAATTTGAATTCAGCACTTCCTCATTAAAAGATACCCGTAGGTAATGATTGTACTGATCACATAGGGTTCGTAGGGTTTTGCTGGTTGGTATTGCTTCTTACATCATTATCAGTTGATGTTGTTTTTCTTTCACACATCACCATCTTAGCTAATTGAACATGTCATTTTGCTCTAAAAAAATGCTTGATTTATTGTCTAATGGTGGGTGTATCAAACCTTCTTCTTTCATTATGATCACGACTATTCCCCTCTCTAACATTCCAACAGTATGTTGAGCAGAGGCTTTTGTCCGTCTTGGCTGTCGGTCGTCATCAATTAGCACAACAAAAAACAGCAGGTTTTTGCTTTTTACTTTGGGATCCAACAGACAGAGTTCTATATATCTTTTCATGGTTCCTATATAACCACAACCCTTGATGCATGACAAGTGCACCCCTAGCCCACTTTTAGGATCCTCATGGCCCACTTTAAGGGGTATGTGTCATGCACACAGACCTATATACCTTTTCATAGTGCACATATAACCACAACCCTCAGTGCATGACATGTGTACCCCTTAGCCCACTCTCAGGATTCCCATGGCCCACTCTTAGGGGTAAGTGTCATGCACACACACCTATATACTTTTTCATTGTGCACATATAACTAGCTTCGAAGTTACATGTTGCAGGCACTCACTTTTTTGTCAGCAACTTCTTTGAATCTCCTTATTGTCAGAAATGATTAGGATCTTCATCCTAATCCTAATGCCTTAGTATGTAGAGCTATATTAGAACTCTCCCCCTTGTTCTTAGTATGAATTTTTTCTAACCCTTGCTTAATAAAAATCTAAAGTACCCTTATCTTGTCCCCAAGAAAGTTTTCATTTTCCTACCTAAGAAGGCGGTGAAAACCTCAAACTGTTGTTATATGGGATCTTCAAATCCTAGAGTTTCCAAATCCATAATTTTTGGCAAGCATCTTAAATCCTCCGTTTGAAAGATGCATATTACCTTAATGGGTGTAGTATTGCTGGTTGAGTATGCAACACAATGAAAGTGCATTATTGTTTCGATTATCATGGATGCCACTTCCTTGAAGCTGGGCGATCGTGACACTCCTTGAAGGGCATACTGTACTTCACCCAAGTCCCCGAAACAGCTCACGACCCTGAGGGTAGGGGGATGGGGGTGCTTTCTGTCCCTGCTCACCCATGCATATGCATATTGCATAGACTATGTCATTATGTATAATTCTTACATTTTTAATTCAAGGATCTCATAAAAAGGGTCCCTTTACCTCTGACTCTAAATGGGAAGAAAATTAGGCTTTTAAAAAGTTCTTGGTTATAAATGTATTTTGCTAAAATCCTGGATGTAAGTTGGGTGTCATGTTAAATATTTCATGTTAATTAAATTATCTTGTCTGTCTTATATGGGGTAATCAAGTTTCTGATAAAAACTTCAAAGAAAATAATGCTGTGAAAAATGTTCCACTTCACAAGAAAGCTTCCTTTAGCCTCGTAGAAGAGAGACTTTTTTAATGTAGTGAACTCCACACAACTTTGCGTTATAAGAATGTGGCTACACATATAGTGTGGAGACTATTTGATATTTGATCTAAATACAAATCTGACAAAAGTCATGGCAAAAAAAAAATTTGAGTCTAACTTACAGTCAAGTTCAAAACTCTGCAAGATTTTTTTTACCAATCAAACAAATAACATTCGGGTATCCGACCCAACTGTTCCAAAAAAAAAAAAAAATCAGATATGAAAGAATTCAATATATAATTAAAGTAATTGGATTGAATTCAGATTTATGAATGGACATCTCGTCTGATTTAGTTTTAAATAAATATCATATATCCAATGTTCTTACATTTTGAAACTAGATTCGATTCAAAATTTAGATTCAGATTTAGATATGAATGTAAATTTAGATTTGGATTGTGAATCGAATTCAGATTGTAAACTCGATTTCGGATTTGGATTCATATATGATTTTTTTTAATGTCCATATATATATATATATATATATATATATATATATATATATATATATATATATATATATATATATATATATAGTTAAGGGTATATCTCCGTAAAGATAACTTTATGGTCAAGTAATCCTACTTTGGTTTCGTTTAGCTTAGAGGCCTTAAAGTCCACCCATCTAGTCATCGGTGCCAACTTAGTCCGATGAAAAAACTAAAAGTGAAAGAGACCCAAAAGGAAAAAACAAACAATGCAGTTTTTTATCTTACAACTAAATTCTTAGTTGTATATTACAAGGAAAAAGATCAATAAATTTTTCACGGATCGGAACAGTTGACATGATGTAAGGGTGATGTTGGCTTTTATCATTTTTTTTTATATGTTGACCTATTTTTAGCCTACGCGTCATGTGTATGTTATTCGTCCCACAATATAAAAGAAACATTTTGATCCATTTAAAACGAAAGGCATTAAAATGTATTTTTTATGATATCTTCATCGTGAGGTTGGCGATCGCACGCGTTCACAGAGAAGCCGCTTCTTCATACACGCATCAGTAGTTTTTATGTCGTTTTCAGTGCAGTCTAGTCATACTCAATCATTATTCACATGGCAACTTTTTTAAAATATTTTCTATGCATTGATTCAATGAAATGAAATGTAACCTGCCTCCAAAAGAAATTAGCAAGGCGCAAGATTACATTTCTCTCCCGGCCAAATAATAATAATAAAATGTCCCGTTGTTAGTAAGATTGTTTTATTTAAAAAGAATATGTTTAAGATTGATTTAAGACATAGTTGAAAAGTCAGACAGTGCAGCGCTTTCATTATTTACAATTTAGAGAAATAACCCATAGAAATTAAGGAGGGCATGAATTTTACCGTCTAGTCAACTCAATCATCAATTTGAATCTATTCATTTATCGGCCTATGTATATCACCTTATTTTTTTTTTATTTTAAAATTTATTAAGCTATTTTTGCAATGATATAAAATTTAAAATAAAAATAAAAAACCAAAATTGGAATCGCATGGGCTGATATTATCCGAGACAGAGGAGTACATTCGTAACAGTACTTGTCTTGAGGATGAAGCTCATGTTGGCATTTCTTATTTTGCTATTATATATAGTGTTCATGCAAAGCCATCGAAAACAAAAAATATTATGAGAAAGATTCTTTATTAATTGGCTTTACAGAAGTCGACTTGATTATGCAAATAAAAATTAATTTAATGTGCTTTTTATTAAGTCATTTAATAAAGAAGGAGAATATGATTAACAATATCATGACTATTTATATATACTAAAGATTTGAACCTATTATTGAGGATCTAGAACATTACCAATTCTTTACCATGCAACAATAGTTTATTCTCTTTTTTTTTAATATTGGTTTGTGATATTTTAGTGAAAGAGTTTGAATATTTAGTCATTCACCAACATCCAACAAACATTTAATTTCAAATCTTTATATATATACAAGAAAAGTGAACCGAGACTCTAGTATTTTAGAGTTTTACAACCATTTAATCAGGGTCGTCTAATCCATCATGATAGATAGTTAAAAGAAAATAAAGAAAAAAAGATGATAGATTAGTTTCACACTTGTTTTTTTTTTTTTCAACCATTCATTTGCTTAAAATGAGTGACTTAGATTGTCATTGAGAGAGAGAAAAAGAGAAAAATTTGAGTAAGAAAAATTAGGCATGTTGATGAATGGTAAAGCAACTAAAGGGATTTGAAATTAATTAAATGTAGAATGATGTCAGAAAAGTAAGTGTAGGTGACCGCCCAGACACTTTTAGCTAATGCGGTCCTCCGAGACGATCTGGTCCTGAGGAGCCCCGACAGGGGAGGGGCCTGTCACACCGCTCCCCCTCCATCATCACCCATAACTCATAAAAGCATCTACCACCCTCTTCTCCACTCGGCCATCTCTCACATCGCCAGCAATATTTCATATATTTTGAGTAAATACAAACAAGTTATCTAACCGCCCACAATGTATAATTATGCCGAAGAAATTGTTATTATTCTTCTCAAGAAACCTTCTCGTCATCCTTCAGTAGCCCAGCCATAAATTTTTTACCGAAAGGCATTAATATTTAAATTAAAGCTTTTAAAGGGCAACTGATGTGTGTAAATAAGCAAATGTCTATGAGATATTAATACATATAGTTTACATGGGACGTGCTCAATGGTTATTGATTAATTGCGAAGCAAGGATTTTTTTTTTTTTCTTTTCTGTTGAGAGGCACTGCGGTCATTAACTTAGGTCTGATGTAAGCTCCTCACTTAATTTTTAAGTCTCATAAAGTAATTTTTAAGTGGTCCACACCAGCCCCACGTATCTCCACCAGTGTCACTCGGGACACCCAAGGATCTTATTGTAACCAAAAGCAGATGGGAGGATGATATTGTTACATTCGTAATACTCAAAAAAATAATGCTTCAATTGACAAACACTCTAATCAAAAATCAAGCAGCAAATCTGATACGGACCCACCTTCGTTATCACGAAAGGCCTACAAATGATACATACGTGCATGATTTTGATTTTACTTTACAAAAATAAGGACGTTCAAGGGACAGAGCAAGGAATTTTATTTATATGAAGAGGGTCAAATTATAGTTTCACAACTTTGACAAGAATGAAATATCAATTTTCAAATATTTTCATATAAGATACATAATTTTTAAAAAAATTTATATATAAGTAAAAATTTTGAAACTTTTTAATTTGATTTAACAAGTGGAGTATGTCCTGTTTGGCCGATAAAAAGAAAAATCCAATACCGAAAAGGGCAGCGGAAAAAACCCCATGCGTCACCGTCTGCGGTCTGCCTGCCCAAAACGGGAGCGGCTTCGTGACTTTCGCCGCTGTGACAGACCTCCGAGTAACCGTCGCGGTCATTTTCAAATACATGCCGTTGAGGTCGGAGACAGGCTTCCCCGCCTCGGGCCGATTGGAGCCCCCTTTTGTCAATTTCGCGAAAGACAGGGGCAGAAAAGGGAAAGGGCGGGGTGGGTCGCGGCTCTGCCGACGAGCCGTGCCTTCGCTTCCCTTGTGCGAACGTGGACTGTCGCCCTCAGTTATTCGGTCTCCCCCCACCTCCCCATTGCCGAATTCGCCCTTTGACCGTCCCGTTCTTCCACAACTTGGCAGCCGTTTGGTTATTTACAAATTCGCGAAAGTGATGTAGCCGTCATTAATACTATCATCGTCATACAATTCCAGTGCTCTTGTAGTTGGTTAGCCAACTGTCTCCCTCCAGCAATGAATCAGGATCTATGACATATGTACCACTTAGAGGTCAATTGATTGTTGTCCATTGGGACAAGACAGATAGGACGTCATGTCCTCATAGACAATGATGTTCATTGTCCACCGTTTGATGATTTTAGGAATAGAACACTATGTTCCTCTTGTTTGACGTTTGTTTCGCATATGTCTATTCTGTTTGTTCTTTATTTTGTTTGTTCTGTCCATTTTGTTTGATGTTTGTCTTCTATGGTCAGTTCTGTGTGTTCTATCTATCATGTCTCATGTTCGTTTATGTTTTGTTCAAACTGTCTGTTTTATCCAGTGTGGTCAGTTTTGGACGGTACTTAATTCCTTGGGCGGCTGTATCTCTCTCTCTCTCTCTCTCTCTCTCTTTGTGTGTGTGTGTGTGTTTAAGCAAACCCCATTTTCGATAAACAAAACAAGCAGCAAGAAGTTGATATTATAAAGCTCAGTCCACGATACATCATTGTTACAGCAACATCTAGCATAGGCTACTATTACTACATTTTTCAAAATGTCTGCCAACTATATCATGCCAACACATTCGGTTAGAACCATATCCACAAGTGTTTTTTGTTTTCAACGTGGACATCACAAGGAGATTTTGTTTCTCTGCCCATTTCTCCAATCAACTAGAAAGACATGATATTTTATCTTCTGCCAAAGAAGATGGAGTGCAAGCAACGAGAACAACCATAGATCACTCAACAAAGGACTGAAATTTAAAAAAAAAAAAAGGAAAAGGGAAACACTTAGTATGACCTTATCTCCTATATTCTAAACAAGGTAGACAAAGACACCATGTTTATTTCTTTGTTTTTTCTTCCTTCCCTTCACATGATGGCACAACTGCTGGAGTTATCATCACTGAACAAATAGGTAGCACACTCTATGATTGTGGCTGGTAGTTGTAGTAGGAAGTGGTAGCAAGTGGGTGAGAGGAGACCTGTTGTACATCATCTACATGTATCTCTCATTCAGCATCTGGTTGTGGTTCTGGTTTGGCCTGTTGTTGATGTTGCTCATCATGGTCATTGGATGTTGTTGGTAAGCAGCATTACTGAAGCCATATCCACCTAAATGAGCTCCACCACCTCCTCCTCCATAATATCCTGCAACTCCCATGGGATACCCACATCCTTCAATGCCATTATGGCTCTGAATTCCCAACTTATAAGTAAATAACAACTTATATGTTGATTATACACAAAGGCAACTTAAGCAACAAATTGAAATCTCTGGAGATCTGTTCAATGACAGTGGGAATCAACATCATAGAACAAGCACTATGGGGAAAATCAACGGACGAAATAAAGAAAGTCAAGTGTGTGGAGTGGCCAAAAATCAAAGAATCATACTCTTACTTCAACTTATCAAAATTTGTATAAGTATTTCTCCATAATACTCTGCTAGTTCATAGACTTGGCATTTTTAGCTTGTCCAAACATCTCCTAATATGAAAGGATAACTTTCTATTGCAAAGAATTACAGAAATGGCTGGACTGGTTTTGTCCCTTGATCCAAAACCAATTGAGGTGTGTTCTCTTGGCATCACATGAAACAAGTCTGCAAATTTGTGCATCCCCTTTTAACAAAATAAAATAAATAAATATCTTATGTGTGCTTCTTATGTCATCAACCATTCCACATGCAGGGTGACTGGAATAGAGCAGGATGCCAGACAAACTACAGGTGAGGTACTACATTTTGTGACATGTTAAATTACCAAGGTTGTAATACATTTTTACGTTATGGTGATTTTCAATCTAACAAACTACTCCTTAATATTTAAGTAGCGAGATTAGCAAAACACTCACCAGCTCCAATTCAATACAAGTAGTGTCCAAACTATAATAAATTATACAATTTGTGAATTGTTCCGTTTCAGTATGTTGTATCACACAAGTCGTCTTCTTCTAACGCAATTCATTTCTGGTATGCATAAAAGGCTGATCATTTTTGGAAAAAAAAAAGCCTTTCTGAAACTCACTAACCTCAAATTCTTCAAATTTGGTTATCAACACAAAGAGTATGAGGGAGGAAGGAGGTTATGAGGTGATCAAAAATGCAATTCTCAATCTATCACTACGCCACAAGGAGCACATTAGCACATATGGTGAAGGCAATGAGCGACGTCTAACAAGAAAGCATGAAACTGCTAGCGTCGACACATTTTCATGGGTAAGTTCAGGTTCTTTCCTCTTTAACATTTTCTCCATAAACATCTCTTAGCTAGAAAAATAGTTATCACTTCCAATAGCTTCCAATAGAAGAATGTGCTTGGGAAGACAAAAAGGGGGAGAGGAGTTTAGGGAGTGCCCGTACCTTGCAGCTACGGAAGTTTCTGAAGCAGCGTCTTCAGCTGCAATGGAGGTCACAGCGACCTCCTCGGCAGCACCTTCTGACACAGCTAGCAAGGTCGCCATCAATAGAAGAACTAAGCGGTGGGGTGAGCGTCCATGATGAAGAAGTGAGCAGCCTTGACGGGCAAGAAAACCGTTTCCAGAATCGATGAGAACTATTATCCCACATCTGATGTGTTTGTTCCATTTCTCTAATTTTCCCCAAGTGTTTTTCTAGGGGAGGCTCGGAAGAGAGAATGGGGAGAGATGGGGGCAGAAGAGAGAAGGGGGAGAGACAGGGGCAAGGTGAAGAGAGAAGGGGAGAGACAAGGGCGAAGGGGAGACTCAGAAGAGAGAAGGGGGAGAGACGGGGGTGAGGGGGAGACCTAGAAGAGAGAAGGGGGAGAAACGGAGGAGAGGAGCTCAACGCGAGGGCAGCTCAAGAGCTTAGAGGCCGGAACTCGGGGGTGAAAGAGGGTGTCATGTCTTCATTGTTCCGAGGGTTAGCTCGAAACAGTGTAGAACAGGAAGTAATTTATACTTCTATTCAATTGTCTGTCATGTTCATCTGTCGGCGTTTGATAACAAAAAATATTAAACAGGACACGCGTGTTCTATTCAGCTTGTCCTATGACCATCAAACGACCCCTTAATTTATGGATAAAAAAATAACCCTTAATTTTTTATTAGAACAAACTATTAAATTCTTATTAAAACATACTAATTAATTTAACATGAAACATGCCTTAAGTTTCCTTTATGAAGAATATTGATGCTTGTTCTATTAAAATTTTAACATTATAAGAGACATTCATTTTGTGTTTACTAGAGTTAAAGAGTGTTTATAAAATATTAGAAAGTTAGAGAGGTCTTTAAATATTTTTTTACAGTAGTTGGACTGTTTTTGTAAAGTTTGTACTGTCAAACCTAATCATGTTTAAAGGATTTGGTTACATTAATGATGAATTCCTTTTGGCTCTCTCTCATCGTAACATGGTATCAGAGCCTTCTCCTACACCGACAGCCAAATGAGTTTTTCAGCAATCATTGTCTCCAGCGACCTCTTCCTCTGGTGATCTCTTCCTTCCTCTTTCTTCTCATCTCCCATCTCTATTCCTTCTTACCACCCAATAAGGAGGCAGTAAGAGAATAAAGGTCGGGTGCGCTGCGTGAAGAAGGACTTGATCACGCCTATGTGGAAGGCATGATCAGATCCTTGAGTGGATCTCGTGGATGTTACTGCTACTATAGATCGTGGATGTGAAGTCTGTAAGTTGAAGTTTAATGAGTTGTGGACTGTTGTTGATCGTAGGTATGAGATCTATCATTTGATTGTGTTGGGATCTTTGCCGTGCATTGTGGACAGCCAGATTGATGTGGTGTGGCTGTATTTAAGAATAGCAGCAGTCATTAGTCGATGGTGGAAGGAGTTACTGTCATCGTGCGAAACTATTGAAGTTTAGAATTTACTGTCTATTGAAAACTTCTTGCATGTGTTGCAGTCATTGGGTGCAACTATTGTATTGAGTGTCTGCCTGTGTTTCTTCCTGTTTTGCTTCCTGAATTTCAGCTTGTGTTGCTGCCTATGTCGACTTAAACTATTCAGAATTTATGCCTCGGTTGTATGTTTTATTGAATTTCTGATTTGATGTTGGAGCTGTAAGTGTTTTCCAATTCTCGTGTGCTGTAGTGATTTTGATTGTCCTCTAATATTCATAGTCAGCTGGATCTTTTTTATTTACTACGGCTGAAAACAGTAAATCTGAAAGTTTCACTGAATACATGAGTGTTTCCTTGACGTCCATTGGTTTACACTTGTCGTCTTGGTCCCTCTCTCAACCGCCCACAGCGTCTTCTCAAGAGGTAAGCTCCACTGATAAGACTGACTCAGGTTTAAATGATGGCCATTCTGCAGACAATCTCCCTATTGCCTTCGCAAAGGCAAGTGACAGTGCACACTACATCCTATTTCTAATTGTCTCTACTGACCGTTTGAGTACAAGTTTGGTGCAGTTTGATCGAGCTCTATCTAGTTACATTATTCCGGCTTCCCAGCATCAAGCCCTCTTAGATCCATGGTGGCGATGAGGCATGCAGGAGGAAATGGATGCTCTTATCTCTCAGGAGACTTGGGACTTGATGGATCCACCGATGCATTGTGATGTTGTTGGCTCAAGATGGGTGTTCACCATCAAGTGTCATTGTGTTCAGTTGAACGGTTCAAGGCACGTCTTGTCGATAAAGGATATACTCATACTTATGTTGTTGACTTATTTGAGACTTTTTCGCATGTGACTCTATTGGGCACTATTCGATTGATTATATCTCTTGATGTTCAGCGAGAGTGGTCTTTATTTTAGCTGCATGTGAAAAATGCTTTTCTATATGAAGAGCTATCTGAAACCATGTATATGCAGCAACCACCTAGTTTTGAGTGACAGGAGAGTGTTTCAAGGTACGCAAATTAAAGAAGGGTATTTATGGACTTAAACAAAGTCCTCATGCATGGTTCCATAAGGTAACTGAGGTTTTATCTAAGTGTAGATTTTGACAATCCCAACTTGATCACTCGTTGTTTATCAAACGAGACACATCTGGTATAGTGATATTGATTGTATACGTGGATGACATTATTCTTACTAGGAAAAGTAATCAAGAGATAGCTTAGACAAAGGAGTTTTTACAGCAACACTTTGTTTTGTGAGCTTGGACAACTCTGTTATTTTCTTGGAATTGAGGTGGCTCATAGTAGTAAAGGAGTTGTAGTGTCTCAAAGAAAATATGTTATTGATCTTCTGCAAGAAACAACATTATTGGGAGATAAACCTGCCACACTTCCCATGAATCCCCTCATTCATATATATGATGATGAATCAGAGTTTTTTTACTCTAGATCTTACAGATCTTTGATAGGAAAACTGTTATATTTGTCTGTCACTCACCTCGACATTAGCTTTGCTATGAATAAGCTAACTCAGTTCATGGAAAAACCCTGGAAGGTTCACTGTGATGCTTCTAATAACTGTTAGATACTTGAAATCAGCCTCGAGAAAGGGGTTATGGTTCAAAAAGGGAGAATGTGTTGACATCGAAGCGTATGGTGATGCTAATTATGCAGGGTCTGTAGATGACAGGAAGTCTACTACAGGTTTTTGTGTTTTTGTGGAAGGTAGTCTTATTTCTTGGAGGAGCAAGAAGCAAAAAGTGGTGGCTTGATCTAGTGTTGAGTCGAAATATAGAGCTATGGCCTCAAGCTGCGGTTGAAATGTCATGAGTTAGATCGTTACTTCTAGAGTTGGGTGTTTCAGTGAATCTTCCAATCAAGATGTATTGTGATAACAAAGCAGCTACATATATTGCTAACAATCTTCTCTTCCATGAGAGGACTAAACACATTGAAGTGGATTGTCACTATGTTCGGACCTAGTTCAAGAAGAAATTGTTAGCACTATTCATGTCTTCTCAGAAGATCAGACAACTGATATCTTCTCCAAGTCTCTTCCCATAGGCGATTTCTTGAGATGTTTTAACAAGCTAAGCATGATTGATATAGATGCTTCAGCTTGAGGGGGAGTGTTAAAGAGTGTTTCTGAAATATTAGAAAGTAAGAGAGGAGGTCTTTTACGTTAATTATTAATTCATTGTGGCTTCCTCTCTCATCATAACAACTAGAAAACATTATTAAACTTAAAAAAAATTGATTAACTTATTATACATTTCCCATTGAAACATTGTTAAAATCATATTAATTTATACTATTAGGTTGTAATAGAAGGGCTTTTTCAATCGATATATTTTGAGGGGTCCGATTTTATCCCTGAACTAGTGTCCTGGAATCTACCAATTAATCACAATATATATATATATAAGCAGAATAAATCAAGAAAAGAAAGAAGACTACAGGAACCAAATCTTCTTTCTTTATGAGAACCATGAATGCCATCACTATCACCTTTAAACATCTATCATAAATTTAAAAAAATGGTAACCGATTATTGTTAGTCCATTGTTACATGCACTACATCACATGGTTGCCAGACAATCTTTTTGAATGCATGTGCACAAGCATGCTCGTTCTCTATGGGAAGATTTCAGTTCTGAAGATTAAAAAGTTTCCAATTAGTTAGTTGAATTCATTAACAAATGTGTTTCACCTTGTCACCCAACTAATTTGTTGCTGTACTTTTAGAGATTATAAAATTCTAAATGCGGGAGGCTTACATATTACGGGCATTTCTAAGTCATTAAAGTCATCTTCAGATCTTATGAGGAACACATTTTATGACTTGTCAGGAAAAGTTTTTTCTATTTTCGAGGATTTCTTCATACAGGTTGGATTATATTTGTGCAACCAAATTCCCTAGTCCCATTTCAAACTGTTAATATATGGTTGCAGTTCTTGGTGAAACCTAGCATGTAGAAACTGGCTGTGGGGAATTAGGATTATATATATATATATGTGTGTGTGTGTGTGGGTAAAGCCTGACCAATAGGTCAGGGACAAAAAGCAAACCCTTTAATTTTTTGCCAAAGAAAAATTATTTTATATGAAATATAAACATTAAACATTCTTTGAACTAAGTTGTTTTTTATGAAAATGTTGGATTTTTTATTATGAAAATTTTGATGTCAAGGGAGCAATTCATTTTTGCTTATTACAAAAGTGCTGTTAAACCCAAAAAATGATTAACTCAACTATCTGTAAGATCAGATTGGTAAGGTTAGATTTAATAGGGAAAACACTTCAATTATTATATTTAAAATGTCTGGTTTTTGTCTCTGACCTATTGTTCTTGTTTTACCTACCAATATATATATATATATATATATTGGGAACCCCCTCTCTCTCCATGTTTTCTCATTCCTTTCTCACACTTAACTTTCTCCTTCCACCCCTCCCAACCGCAAACCCTACTCCTCCCTACCAATAAATTTGATTTGGATCTGATATCTGAGCAAACTACTTCCCAAAAAAAAAATCAGATATGGAGAAGATTTTCACACCTGATTAAAAAATTAGATTGGATTCAAATTTAAAAATAACATCAACAGGGTTCAGATTTTTTACCCAAATAAATGTCTGATCAGATTCAGATTCGAACTTGGATTGGATTTTGTTTTAAATAAATATTCGATATGAAATGTTCATACATTTTAAACCCAGTTCTTTGTGTATCGTAATGTGGTTTGGTTTTGGTTCAAAAGTCAGTTTCGATGTTAATTTAGAAAAATTGAATCTGGATCGAGAAGTCAGGTTGAGATATGGCAGACTTTTTTTTTATTTGTATCAAACTATGAGTATATGGACATCTGAAAAAGTGAATATGATTAAAAGTACATCGGATTAGGATCTTATTAGCTGTCATCCCTACTCCGCTTCCTCCCTCCAAAAACCTTGCCCTTGCTACTGTTTGTTTGTAATGAATGTAGGTCCAACTTGGAGGCAATGAGATGCAGGCAAAAAGTTTTTTTGAAATATTGAAGGCTCTATTCCCACGAAACTGTAATTGCACAAAGCCATGTGTTTCCTTCATGCTCTTGAAATTTCCAAAGAGATTACTCGTAGCTTCCAAAATCTTAATGCTTATTAACGTTAAAAATTTCAATGTGTATTAAATTATTTTCCCTTTCGAGAACTGGTTCCTATTGTAAGATCTTCAACACTTTTTGGCAAAGGTCCAGAACAATGTAGATAAGGTAATGGACAGTTTTGTTGACACAAAAGTGTGTGAAGGGTATGCTGTCTTTTGCATCATAGTTCAATTTCTATTGAGTGCGCAAGCCGAGTACAAAATCCAAGGCGAAATACAACGTACAAAAGAATGAGTATTTATATGTTCAAAAACTAAAAAAGAAAGATAGAAAGAGCGCACTTATTTCAAGAGCAGGAGTATCCCATTCACTAGATGATTGTACATATCCATTTTATCTAAAGGATTCCACATACGAATACAGGTTGTTCTACAATGGTATATGCAATATATCTCATCATATATGTGTTAAATAAACGAGGATTTTCAACGCGAAACAGTGAGATAGTTACCACTGGTCTTAAGGGAGTTCGAGCTGGGCATTTCTTCCAACTTACCTGTGAAAAAATGCTGGCCACGAGCTTGGTTTTTGGCACTTGATTTTAATGTTCTTAGAATGTCTTATGCTTCAAGCTTTGAAGAATTATCAACTCTACACCTTTGATTTCATAAGTCACCCTTTGTGTCTATGTGTTCTGTTTCTTCAATTATTTTGTCTGGTGAATGCATGAACAATATGGTATTTAGGTACAGCACAAGCCCCAATGAATTTTCAAAAAAATTGAATTGGAAGGTGGTTATATATATACACACACACAAAACACACACAATTATATGTACGCATATGTATTAAAAAACCATAGCTAAAAGTAAAAATAGTAGCTAAAAACTTTGAGCAACAGCGACAATAGCATTGTTTTTAACATTTTTAGCAACGTTTAAGCCGTCGTTAAAAATGTATTTTTTAGTTGTGCATAAGGTATGGTCATTTACATATTGTTAAACAATAAAAACATGATTTTCGTTTTACCCACATCACATGCAATGACGGGATTTGTGAATGTTATTTATATGGAAAGCAAGAACTTCATATAATGTCCATGTAGACATCTTTTGACCAATGAAAACTGATTCCTTAAACAACATTAGATATTTTTTATTATTTATTAATGGTTTCGCTTGTACAAATTGGGTATATTTCATGCCCAGAAGCTCTAGAAAAATTTCAAACCTTCAAAGCTTTTTGTAGAAAGGTCAAAAACTTGCACACAGGAGAGAGAATTTTTATCTAATATTTTTTTACAAAAAGAATGAAATCCATAGACCGTTGATAGTAAGGAAGACACTCCAGCAAAATGGTGTAGTTGAGCAAAGAATGACATTGTGGTAGAAATGTCTACAAACATGTTCAGTGAAGGTCAACTTTCACATGGTTTTTGGGCAGAAGCAGTAGCTACTGCAACTCATCTACTCAAATCTCATCAATTAAGACAATGCTCATTCGGACACCCTATAAGACTTAATGGAAATGCAAACTTGGTGCAAGTAATTTGAGAATTTCTAAATGTATTTCTTATATTTTAATTAATTCAAGTGAGTACTAAGTTAGACAAGAAAAGTGAAAAATGTATATTTGTTAGATATTCGAATGTTATAAAGGCATATCAATTTTATAACCCTGATACCAAAAAACTTATTATTCAACAATATATTTTTTATGACAGCATCTTTTGAAAGTAAGATTCTATGTTTACCAATGAAAAATTAACAATAAATGATGCACTATGCAAACCGATGAGAAATTATATTGAAGTTTAGTTGAAAAAATAATGTACTTACATAGACTAACCAAGATATTATATTCTCAATTAGTTTGAACTCAAACTACATATGTATTGTCCATCAATATGTCATGTTGGAGGAGAAAATGAATCCTTTGTTACATCATAGCAATAACCAACTATGGGATTTGCTACCGATCTAATTCTGATATTAAGCTAAGTGGCTTTTCTAATAGTTATTGGGCTGGTTTCGTATATAACAGAAAAGAACATTAATCGATTTGTCTTTATGTTTGGCTAAGGGGATGCCTAAATGCATGTCAAAAAAACAAGAAACTATGGCTCTATCATCTTTTGAAGCCGAGTATGTTCCAGCTACCATATCTACATGTCAAGCTATTTGAATATGTAGAATTTCAAGTAACTTGCACCAAAAACAAATGAAGCAATCAAACTTTTTTGTGATAATTAAGCGACAATTACCACAACAAAAAATTCAGTGTTCCACAAGAGAACTAAACAACTAAACACATTGAGTTGTGTCACCACTTCATCTGTGACGTTATTCCTAATAGAATGAAAATAATAAAAAATGTATTCCATAAATTATCGATTTGTAGAAGGATTTACAAATGCACTTGACCATTCAAAGTTCATAAAATTCAGTTCATCGCTTAGAGTATCTAGTTTTAGAAAACATTAGAATATAATGCAAACTTTTGGTTTTACTAAATGTATGAAATAAATGAGTCGTCGCAGTTTTTTTTGCTTCAAAGCCATGTAGTTATGGCATGATAAATTAAGGTGATCACGAGGAGGAGTTTTTTATTTTTTTAATGTCAGGTGGTTTTAAAAAAGAAAGTCATGAAGTTTCCAACTAAATTGGCATTTACAAACTAAGGAAATATAAAACCATTAACGTTAAAAAAATCTGATTTGTACATTTTGTTTAAACCGGGATTGGGATATGGGTATGGCGATGACGAAGATCCCATTGACGCCATTAGTAGGGATCCGAGTTATCTTCTACTCGAGCTTTGATAATGATACCATTAATGAAAAGCAAAAACACAATATCTAACATGTTTGGTTGAGAGAACTTGCGTCCATGGAGAGAAGGAGAAGTTATTATTGTCAGGTTTGGAGCATGGATTATGTATAACAATATCACCTTAGAATGACTAGTGTTAATAGAAGGACTAATCGGTTAATTCTTTCATGGCCCCCTAAAAGTTTCGCAACTCAATCATGTATGATGGAATCGTCAAAAGATTTTTCTTACCTAACTCTGTCTATAACTCATACATTTCCTTTCTATTTAGATTGCGTTGTTCTTTTGATCGACTTTTTCTTTTATCTTTATCCACCGCCTTGCCTTCTCTGGAAAAAATTGTTAGTCCATTTGCTAATTACTTCCATACTTTGCAAGATCCTAATACAGCTATATGTCTACAACTTAATATTGTTTCATGTCTTTGTAAGTACTGTGTTGATGGTTCCTTACCTAGTTTTTCTTCTCGCAATTCTTTTCCTTTTTCCTATTTTTTGCTGCAATTTTTTTTTCTTCGTACAAAATGGGAAGAGGCCCTACCTTCATCTGGATGGTTTCAAAAAGGAAATCATGAAATTTTGATTTCCAACTAAACAATTGGCTTTTATGATCTGAAGAAGGTAACATATCATGTTAAAACTCCTGCAAAAATAAACCAGACCACTTGCTAATATCCTAATTATTATTAATTAAACACAAAACAAGCTTTAATTCAAGTTATTTTAATGAAAACATTGTTTTTCCTATTAGTGATTAACATTTTAGCGTTATGGGAGCTATTTCAAATTGTTAAGAGTAAACAAACTCTTAAAAACATATCTATAAGGATAGATTGTGTAAAAATACATTAAATTGTATATTTTAGGTAGTCTAATTAGGGGTATATATATATATATATATATATATATATATATATATATATATATATATATATATATATATATATATATATATATATATATATATATTGAGTGAGTGAACGATTGTAGAGTCACACAGCCATCTTAATGCCGCCGTCCATATGAAGCAAGTGGATGGTGAAGAGAAAATATGAAAACGTGTAAATTAATATTTGATGTCAAAAATGTTTTTCACCTTGTTTACCTTTTTTTTTTTTAATTGTCGATCATGTTGAATCAAACGGTTAGATTAGATGGCAGGATGACTTTAAGAATCATTCAATTTTCCTATACTAGTAATCATTCAATTTTTCTATATATATATATATATATATATATATATATATATATATATATATATATATATATATATATATATATATATATATATATATATATATATATATATATATATATATATATATTACAGATTTTTTCTGCCATCCGGCTGCCTCCTGCATCTCACATATGCAGCCCAATGCAATGGTGTACGTTTATCATTTAGCAGGAAAAAAACTGTTCATGGAAGGGATTTTTAAACAGCGATACTTTCAGAAGATTGAATGAATAATTTATCGTGCAGCATGCATGGTTCCGGACTCTGAGATTGGTATTTGTGTTGCATTGCTTCGTACTGTGATGGCATACGTTTGTGTTCCTGGCTGAGTTTCTTTCAACTACCTATGGCATACATTTTGCATGTTGTATGGTGTACATCTACTAATTCTGCTAATGCCATATTTGCATTACATCAGTTGCTTCACGTTTCTTTTCACTGATTGATGCTACATCCCATTTCGTACATTACAAATAAATGATCTTTCCAGCTTTCTTTGGCAAATATAATGGTTGCAACACATGGTCCCCATTAGCAGAACGGGTTCTGAGTGGGCAGCCCTGTCCGTGTAGCATCAGGTTAACAGATGTATGTCTCGGTTTACTTTTCCACATAGCCTTGGTGCCAATGATGTGCCGACACATAGAGAGTCGATGTAATGTATCTAGCACCTTACCTTTATCAGCACTCCTAATTTGTTTATCTGATTCTGGTCGTTTTGTTTTCAGGGAATTCTTTTCTTTGGAAGAATGAGCCGGGAAGTGCTCGACACTATTCGACAGTCATTGCAGGTCAGACTTTATAAGAGTTTCTATCCTATGGCTTCACTTTATTGCTTCACATCTGATTTTAGCAGTCTTGTTTACTTGCAGTTTCCGGTGCTAATTGTTAGATGCACTGGCTCCGTAAGCGGACTTTTCAGAAGAATTTTATCTGTCTGAATACTTAACATTCATAAATTTGTATGTTGGCTAGGTGCTAGGTGGCGCAACAGCTGTGTTGGTTCTCGTGTTGGCGAGGTTACGATGCAGCAGCACCCAACGGTAAAATAAAAGTTTGTTTGTTTTTTTTGTTCATCAAAAGTAGTTAATTTTTATCTTGAAAAAAACTACTCTGCCATCAAACATGGTCTCAGTGAAAAAAGGCTCATTTATCCTTTCATATTTTTTTCCAAAAGTTTTTTCTATGGTAAATTTACCATGCAAAAATCTACCATGCCATCAAACGGGGCCTTAGGTCAGAGAGAAAAGTAAAACCAATTATTTCAAAAGAATGATTAGTGTGGCAAGTTCATGGTTAGAAATGTAGTACAAACATGTATTTTAATTCAAGTTAGTTTTATGTAAATCTATCGATTTTTTTTTACTATCAAACTTTATCATTATAGGAGCGGTTAATTTTTATGATTACAACAACAAATTTAAAACTCACAAGCAACTAACTTAATATATGAAAATCATATTTATAAGGTTATATTGAATAAAACCGGATAACAGTCCCACTTTAGAAGCTTTGAATCTCGCTCTGACCTATGTGCTTTGAGTTCATGCAGACGCGCACACCTTGTGTATACCTCATCATGGTTTGAAGGTATATGAAAAGAAAAAATAAGATGGACAAATATCATGAAATTATTGTAAAAGAAAAAATAAAATGGACAAAATATCATGAAATTATTGTCATGACATTATTAAGACTTGAAATGAAAAATGCAATGGACAAAATATCTCTTGGACTGAAAGCACGGGGCAATAATGATCGAGACAATCTCGGCTGTCTAGTAGTACGTGGCTTATTTTGGAGTTATTTGGGAGGACCCTCAATTGTCAGGATTGCTTGTCCAAGGAAGAGCTATTGGTTCATCACTAAAATTTCCATCACGTCTACGTCAGGCACTAACTTCTGTTCCAAAAGTTTGAGATCCAAAGGAAGCTTTTTAGATGTACCATCACCAATCAATTGCCATTGTCTTATATTGTTTTAACCATTTTCTTATGTTTTATCTCAACATCGTGATTTTTCTCCTCTTTCAAGTCTAAGTTTTGACATGTTAATTTGTTAATATTTAAAATTGATGTTGATGCAATGAACGGGATGTGGGTTGATAGGCAATCAATTTCCATTTCAAGTTTTTGAGCCATCAACTTCATATTCTACAAAAAAAAAAAAAAAGGACATCAACATGCAATTTGAGACATTGTTAGAGCACCTATTTCCAGATGCAAAACTGTACCATGGGGCGATGGAAAGAAAGGTGGAGGTTTCCGCCCTCTTGTTGAGTAGTATGATGAAATGCTTCTCTTGCATACCCAACTGCAAGCTAAATATATTATTAATTCGATTTAACTTCTAAACACAAAACACAATCGGAACAGAAATAAATTTGAAATCATATTGGCAATCGGGTGTAAACAATTGCCTAAATAAATAAATAAATAGATGGTATATTCTAACATGGCAGCCTGATAATCGTACGAGCTACGCCAAAAAAATAAAGCAGCCAATAATATCCCACCATCGACAGTGGCAGTTGTTCAACCCCTTCTTCCTCTTTCCTCACTAGTGCAACAAAATGCTTGGATCAACTAATAATTTGGCAGCTGAGAGAAACACCCAGAACCAACCAATAATTATCCTTGTTGACAACATTGGCCGGGCCCGTCTAAGGTCACCATCTAATGAACTTGAATACGCAACGGGTTTTTGTGATTTAATCACATGATAAACTTGCTCATTTGAAATTTCAATCTCTACCTTTTCTTCAATCAGAGACTTGCTTCATATTTCAGGAAACAACAAGAACGGAACGTGCATGTAAATATTTTTGTATTAGCATATACTCTTACATGTACATATGAAATTGGATTGTCTTGTTAATATGGTGTATCTAAAATAGCATGCAAAAGTGAAGTACGTTATGAGCATCATTAGGCATAAAGAATTTTTTAGTGTGGTACTATCTCTATCCTAATGCGTTCTTGCTCTTATTAGAATCCCATCAAAAGGCTCAATAAATCAATGGCACCGCAGATATACAGGAGGTATGAAAACTGAATGGTCTTATGATCCCATAACCCTCTCTCTCTCTCTCTCTCTCTCTCTCTCTCTCTCTCTCTCTCTCTCTCTCTCTCTCTCATGTTTTCCTGGATGGAATAGACATAAAAGTCAGTGATATGTGAATCAAATCAAATACGTCAAAATTTGATGTCCTGTAACACTAATAAGTCATCCACTAACAAAAGATGAGGTTTTAGTTCACATATGTACTCAATCCGTCATGAAT
Source organism: Nymphaea thermarum (assembly GCA_011799765.1). Classification (NCBI taxonomy): domain Eukaryota; kingdom Viridiplantae; phylum Streptophyta; class Magnoliopsida; order Nymphaeales; family Nymphaeaceae; genus Nymphaea; species Nymphaea thermarum. The sequence goes on along the minus strand of JAANDH010000299.1, from coordinate 157,583 downwards.
TCATCAACATCTCGGACAAAGTAACGTGGACAAAACTTCGATCATTCGATTAAAAAAAATTGCCCTGAGAATGGATGAAAATAATTGCTCGTCGCACAGGCCCACTGTATACCGATTGTTCACTGTTCAACTCGCTATCCCTGTGAACCATATATAACAAGAATCTGTCATGCTCCAGACTGCCCACTATGAAAGTCAAGAGGGAAAGTGAATTGTGGATCAATTTTCCATAGAAAGGATTGAAGAATGAAGCACGTCTTACTTGGAGAGATACGCACCAACAAATACAACCAGTTTGTATTTGCTGTCCCTTTAATGCTTGAAATGCTGCAACCAATTATCCGCCTATATCCAACTTCAGAGTATTAACTCAAAGAGAAGCAAGTGCAGTTGTTAACACCAGCACTGCTGGTTGGACCACAGCGCTAACAACATTATAAGCTCCCATGTTGATTGGAAGTAAAGCAAGTATCCAATAAGCTCGCGTCCTCATCATTCGCAAGAACAAAACTATTATGCATGAGAAAAAGAAGAATGATCAGTAATCCAAAGCACCTACAATTGAGGGCTCACACGATAGGAGAAGCTTCAAGCTTCAGTTTGAATTCCTTATTTCATTGGTATATAAACCTATCAGGAACAGAACTGAACCAGTCATATGGCTAATTTCAGAGTTGGGAAAAAGGGTTATAAAGCAATCACATTTCTGTGAAAATTTTCAAAAGCACTGCATGTGTAGCTGCTCATATTTCCATGTCTCAGCCCACACCATATAGACAGTATAATAGAGGCAGTTAGCAACCACTAAAAGATGCAACTAGGAATTAACACATTGGATGCATCTATAAGCAGTTCCCACCGTCTTACATTTTTGTCCTGTATAAGACGTAACAGCAATCATAAGATTGTAATAATACGTTTAGCCCACAAACTATCTGCATCGACTGGAATGAAATCCGAACAGGCATAAAATACCGTCTCAAGCAGTAAAATAAGACAGTTGCAAACTCGAAGAAGGCAAGGCCAGGACTACAGGCTCACCCAACAAACAACAACCTCGAGATCACCATGGTTAACTGTTTCATGGTGCAGCCTATGATGCTAGTGGTAACATGTACAGGGAAAATCCAACTAACTTTGTCATCTTCACTTCAACAAAAATTGACAAATGAAAGCATGCAAACCATAGGAGAATCAAGACAGTCCGAATGCTATATATAAGCTCTTCGGAATAATAATAACAATAACATCAACATCAATAGTACTAATAAGGCAGTACAATCTTTCTTGGAAGCACAAATGTGAGAATGCATCAAGAAAATAAAGAATTTGATAACAGAATCAGAAATGTAATACAACCCAGGAAGAAGAAAGAAGTCCAATGGGAAGCAAAATGGCTGTTTATTAAACTTGAACTCCAGCCTATTGCCAAGAGAAATGGAGGGATTGAGCAATCCCATTTCCAGAATTTCCTACATCATTAGCATGTTGCAATGTTCCCTGGGAATGGAACTCATTATGACCAGCATTGGAAACTAAAACCGGTCCTACATGATCATCTCCTATTCCAGTACAAGAGAAACCACCAGATGAAAGCCCATCTGAAGAGCAGCAGGTAACCGCTAAAACTTTGTTTGAGGGAAACCGGTCAACACCATTAAATTGCAGACCCTGGACAAGAGGAAGAGCCATGGGAATGTCAATGTTGTTCAGGCCTAATGCAGACGACTGTGTCGATGATGACAGAAGAGAGAGAGCACAATCTGAGTCTATCACTCTGATTAAACTATCCGAAAAGATACTGCTGCTGCTTCCAGGTGTCGTTGTCGTGGTAACAAGTGGTTGGCAAACAGAGGTTTCGATTGGTTTGGTTCCAAATTTGAGATCACCACTTTGTACAAAGGGGTACTGTTTACTTCCCTTGAAGTAGCTAGATGATGCCCCAAGAAATGGTTGCTGCCTGCCCATAGGCAGCATCTGTGACTGTCGGTTGTAGACATTTTCATCCTCTGATTTTACAAATCCAGCAGTCCAACTATTCTCGTGAATGACATTTGGGAAGCTCTGCTGATTCATATATGACTGGAACCCTGTACCTGTTTAGAGTGGAGGAACAAGGTTGCAAAAGATCAGAAAATAATTTAATTTAACCTTCTCACCAGTGTTCAGAGTAAGAAAGACCAGCTACAACACTGAAGAACTTAATTCAAAGGACCAAAATCAGGATTACGAGGATGTGCTTCTCAACCAACTGGTTGCTAGTCCTTTAATGCTATCAGTGAACATCTTCCAGGTATATTTTCCACTAAGCTACCAAAATCCAAATTTGGCATATATTTAAATCGGTACAAACCTTTTATGCTTGAGACAGAGTTCCCTAATGCTGTATCTGGCTGAGACTTCCTACGCCGCTTATTATGTCCATCTAGACGCTTCCTACAACTTCGCTTTACCTCATCAAACTCTGACAGCACATGAAATCTGCCAAAAGGAAAAGGAAAGAAAATAAAAAATTAAGAATAGGAGACTAGACACTCTTAAATGGGTCCAAAATAACCCACATTTTCATGATGGACACTATTCATTGACGTGGAAAATTAAAGTAAACTAGTCGTTTCTTGATCCATGCTGAAGTTAGGCATTTAATAATGGAATAAGAGAAGAAACTAAACTTCTGTTTACTGAAATTATGAACCAAAGAAGGCATATACTTGCCAAATCAAGACCTAGAATGCATGAATGAAAAAAAGGGATTTATCACAGAAACAAGGCACCATTTCCAGAGAAAAATAAGCACAACAACTGTATTAGGCAAGATCTTCTGACATAAATAAGATCAACAACCCTAAGAAGTGCCTGAATCTAATGCCAGTCTTGCAAGATTAGCTCCTAGCTACATCAAAGCAGGAAAGAAAGACCAGGGAGTGTTGAAGTAAAACTGCAAACAGTTATGTCCTTTGCTGGCAGCAACATAATAGATTTAAAGAACCGTAACAACAAGAATTTGGCTCTTGGGGGTAGAGAAAAAATATTAAATAATGATCAAAATGGGGTAAGCATCACACATACTTTAAATTAAAAATGTAACTTCTACATCCAGAGCAGAAGAAGATTTTCCCTTCTTATCGAATTATATTATTTAACCTACGGTGCACATCTAATTTTCCTCATCCACTGTTTGTAGCAGCCAAACTGCAAAACGGATGTCCGAAAATAAATAACAGAGACGGAAGAGCAAGTGCAGCCATTTTATATTGGAAGAATATTTGGCAAATAAACAGCAAGCGTCTCTGTGTCTTTTTGTGTGGGCAGCTACAGAATGAACTGTTATCCAAAACCTGCATTTTCAAATTTGCTGGGCCATCCAGCTTATAAAACTTGTAAGTTGTAACAGAAATGAGACGTATGACAATATACAATATATTCTTGGAGCTTAAAAGTAGTATATTTCAGTTTCCATAGGAACATATGCCCTAGCGGTTCTTGTTAAAGTTTATTCAAAATTGAGTGATACATCGAAGAGAGCTTGCTGAAAAAGCATACTCAAAATTCACCCTCATCTCACATCCCTCACTAATATAGAGCAACCAGCGTCCTTCCAAGCTCCAGATTCTAACTCAAAGATGTGTACCTATAATGATAACAACGAACAAGTACTGTGACACACATGCACAACGAGAGAAAGGGAGAGAGAGAGAGAGTATCAATTTTTTATCCTAGTGAAGAAGTTCACCTGTGAGAAGGAAACCAGTCTCTTAGGAAAAGAAAAGGAAAGGACTGAATCCTTGAGAAGTGTTCGGCCTATAGGATGAAGAAACTTTCAAATATAAACAATAGGCAAAGAAAAAGTGTCCAGAGGGACAATTATGTACCCATCCCCATTATTCCTTTTTATCTACGTTTCCCTCCTGTCGAGATAGATTCTAAAAAAATTGCATGCTCACAACACCTTACCTGTCTGTCAGTTCAAACAATCCAAAAGTATCTCAATTACCAAGGCACTACATAATAAACCAACTTCATGTAAGAGACTGGAACTTTTAAACACCAAAGGAATCTGTCAACAGCAGAAAAAAGTTATCCGCGACGGACGTAATAATGATGGTAGCGCTTCTTTGATGATGACAACTATGGAGGAAAAAAGGAACTTACAAGCATGAATCAGTACTTCCAACGAGCATAAATAGAACAAAAGAAGCACCAACCTTTCGATAGAGATGAAGTATTACAGAACAAAGCAAGGAAGAATGGTATGTTAAGAGAAACAATCAATCGAAGGAGTCTTCACGAAAACCAGGAAGAGAAAGACCATAACCCGCAGATACGGCCACGTCCCTGATCCCCATCCCCAGAACCTCAGAGAACTGGGAATTATAACACGAATGGGAGAAACACCAAGGAAACCAGCAAGCCTAAAATCTTGCCTTCATGAAAGGCAACGGCCTCAAGGTCAAACTAACTCAAGAAAATAAAATAATAGAACAGAAGACAATAAATCAAATTTTGAAGCATCAATGGAACAAAAAACGCCGGCTGAAAGTACAGGGAAGGGAAAGAAAGCGACCGAACTTGCTACACTGCTGACAAAATCTCTTCTCGACGCCCTCAACTGTAACTTTAACAGCTTTAGCATGAGCCTCACAGACCCTGTGCCTCTTATGGTAGTCCTTGCAACCACTGAGATCAGCACTGCAATCATCAACCATGCAAGTGGCCACCTGGTTGCTGCTGGATGACCTGCTCCTCCTTGATGAGCCAGGGGAGACAGCCGCTGAAGCAGCTGCTGTACGGGCCTTTAGATCACTGAACCCATCACCAAATCTCCCAAGCTTCAAGTCAACCAAGCAATTCCCTTTGATCTGCGGCTTCATATCCGCAACAGAGACCTGACCCCTCATGGACTCATTATCCAGGTGACTCTCACCCCTGCCTGAGAGAAATACCAGGTTTTCAATATCCCAGGAAGGATGATGCTTCACCTCCCAATTCATGACAACCCCTTCCTTCTCCATACCTCCTTTTCTGCTTTCTCCCAACAAAACCCAGAATCAAATGGAGAACATGAACGGGACACCCATGAAATCACAAAATGATAACTAAAAAAAGAAGCCAACTTTTTTCCCAAACACCCATGTTTGACAGTAAAAGGAAAGAACAACCCACCTCCAGAACCAAAGGATAGAAACAATGGGGACCCTTTTCCTTTCAAAATCCCAGTTCCAGAAATGGGCACGTCCTTGCAACTCAGAACACGATCAATAGGATGGTCCTATTGCTTTCTCTTGCCTCTTCACACAAACTCATACAGCAAGCGCAACCATTCCTGAAGAAGACTCATATATAAAAAGGAGATGTAATAATGAAGAGAAAAGGGTGGTTTTTAACATACAGTAACTGTAGCAAACAGCAGCATCAGACTGAGTCCCGGTTTACAACCAGTCATTCCCCTGACAAGAAATAGCTGAAACAACCCCAAGAAATCATGAGCGGGTTTTGTTGGTGTTTTCTCTTCTTTTCCTTTTCCCCTTTTACATGTTTTTCCAGTCTTTAGAGAGAGAGAGAGAGAGAGAGAGAGAGAGAGAGAGAGAGAGAAACCAGGTGACGGAAAGCAGGGGGAAACTGTGTGTGCGCGCACACGCGAGGGTGAGAGAAAGAGAGAGAGAGAGAGAGAGAAGGTAAAAAGAGTTGCTTTCTATGATTACTTCCTCAGCAGTGAAACAGTGGCGGGGGAAATTATTGGGAGGGGTGAACAGGAAAGGTGGTAGATAATGTTGAAAAGTAGGGGAAGCTAAAGTGGTAAAAGATTCACCACCACCATCTTGCTGGTTTGAGGAAAAAAAAAGAAAAACAAAAACTAGTGATTAAGAAATCTGTAGGGCTTCCTCTTACTAGGGTTCGAAGACCGGCAGTCGTTCTCCTCAGAGTTGGAGCTCGGTCCATCGGTACTTCCCCATCTCTCTCCCTCTCCATCTCTCTGCGATGCTTAGAAATTTTTTACTTCCCCATCGGTACTTCCCCATTGTCACATTAGCATTAGCAGCAGTTTGTGGAATAACTATGGTTTATAGTACTTTTAGTGATGATTTATGGTGCTTTTTAATGTTGGTTTAAATACTTAGCCGTCATGTGAAAAAATTGGCAGCTGGCTATATATATATATATATATATATATATATATATATATATATATATATATATATATATATATATATATATATATATATATATATATATATATATATAGACTTCTAATCATCTTCACAAGTTAACCTTATTTATTATTTATCTAGTGTAAAGTGGCGCTGACATCCAATGAGAAAAGTAGTAGACAGAAAAGCGGACTTATTAGCAGCCAATGGCTTATAAATGTGAAATTATTCTAAAAGGTATTTTTAATACAACTAATTTTTTTTAGGAATTGAAAGAAAAACTGATAAAGATCGAGAACTGTGGGAAAATCGAGAAAAAAATTGGGATGATTTATCAAGGGAATAATTTAAATGTGAAAAGAAATTTTACTGGGGATGTGGGGACTCTTTTAGGCATTTTCTTGGTACAAAAACAGAACCCATGTGATGTCTTGGAAATAGACAAGATCCAAAAAGAAAAACACCTTGTTTTGACTGCACATTAAAAAGTTACCACATATTTAAATGTCAGGTGTATTTATGACCTTGGTTCCTCCCAACGCACTAAGTCGGTTAGACAGATTTCATGGAAATTCTGAAATTTCTTGATATTGGAATATCTGTGTACTCAAGGGAAAATCATTGTTCAAAAGAAAATGACTATATGGCATGGCACTTCCTTCATGTCAAAAGAATGAGATAAGCCAGGATATTGATTGTCAGCAATTCCCAACTTGTCCCCTTTTTCTAGGTAGGTTGGCAGTTCTAAAAATTAACTTGATAGCATGGCTACCAGTGCCTCAAAATATAGGAGAAATTGGGGGTCATGATGGAAATTAAGTAGATCACCAGTTATAAACTAACTTCTCTATGGAAACAGCCATGATTTTTTCTTTTTCCAGAGTCCAAGAAATCTTTTCAAAATCTTTAGAAATGTTCAGTAAAACTTTAAAAGGGCCAAATTAAGATTTTTTTAACATTAAGAAAATTGATCATTTTCTTTTTTTCAAAAAACTCCGACGGGGTCATGGCTTCTGTAAGTAAGGCTGAATCCTATGCTAGGTGGCTAATAGGGGAACTGAGGTCCCACCCTTTCACCGAAGGGATTTTTTTTTTTTTTTTTTTTTTTTTTTTTTACAAAAAGTAGATTTCATTTTTTACCTTACAGAAAGGGGTCTTCTCTTTTACCATCAAAGGTTTTTTTTTTTTTCAATTTCAATAAACAATCTCCTGTTAAAGGCCTAACATATAACCTGCTCCAACCACCAACCCTCTGGCTTTGCCTCTGAATTTTCCATAATTCCACATTTGATGAACATCTGCACTCATATTAGATACACATTCACCTTTTGACTATAAAACACACATATATATATATATATATATATATATATATATATATATATATATATATATATATATATATATAGAGAGAGAGAGAGAGAGAGAGAGAGAGAGAGAGAGAATTATAGAAAAGGTGAATGTGTATCCATATGTGACTTTCTAGCAACTTCGACTTTTATACAGACACTAAATTGCTTTTGGACAGACACCAAATACACTAAATTGCTTTTGGACCGACATACATTTTTTTAGAAAGTGATCAAATGTGGTTGGATAATTTAAATTTGAAAAGTGAAGCAGTTTTTCCGGGAGCGCCTTTGCTTTTGGAAAATATTTTGAGATCTCTTCAATTAGTTAAATAATGCACATATGCGCTTCGCCACTTGCGCATATGTGCATTTTGGAAGGTTAAAATTTTGTTCACTTACCGAGCCGACATTTGGTCATAATTCTAGAAACGGTCTTCACACTTTAGAATTCTATATTGGCAGCACTTTGGCCGACAACTTTCAGATAAGTTTTTCATGTGAGTGGTTTGCATATTCTCGTTTAAGATAAACAATCCTATATCTTGCTCCCTCCTATTCAAGAAAAAGAAAATGTTGCTGTCTTTTCCTTCAGCCTTACCAAATGTTATCGTGAGGCAACCGAGTAATAATAGCAATTCTACTTTTGTACTTGATAGTTTTAAAAATATGGCAAATTGATGAGCTCCTAAAGAAAAAAAAAAAAAAGTTTACGATAAATGATTTTCTTGGTTGGATTCTTATAAGCGTCGTAGCGAAAAGTCCGACACTTGCATAGCAAAGCCATCCGTGGGCTTATGTGGTAATTACCTATACACTCCTATAAAGTTTATTTATTTGCGGACCTGCTGTCTCTAATCATTTGTTAACGCATTGCTCTCAATTATTTTTTTAAGGATTTAAGATTTTTTGGTGCCTTTCAACCAAAAGTTTGTGGCTCCACAGGATCTGCCCATTCGGATGGTTTGCGTCAGTTTCAGGACGAAAAATGCCTCCAATATTTGGATTTTTTTTCCTTTTTTAAATGCTTGGCCTGAGAGACTGGTGAGGAATTGATTCAAAATCCAAGCTCCTATTTTTCATGTTGTATCAAAAATATTTGCCAATGTTTTTAATTAAAGCAAGAGTTCAAAGTCTTAAGCGAAAGAGGACCTTGGTTACAGGGGCAGAGACAAGGTAGGGCCCGCTCTATTTTTTTAAAATTTATGTGTAAATTTTTAAAAAATTCACTTATTCTATATAATAATTTTGAAAAATGATATTTTGACCCTAGTCAAAACTTAGAAACTTTAATTCAGCCCACCTCATAAAAAATTTTTACCTCAGACCCTGCTTAGTTAGCTAACGGATCCATGGACATGAGGTTCAGTTTGACTTGTGATTTCCTCTCTATGTGAATCTTCCACTGCGCAGTTCCATACGGTTAGACCAAGATAGTGAAGGAAGCATCACACAGGCCAGCGTTCTATGTAATTCAGATCCTGTTAGCAGGTAAACCAATTAATCCAAATCCATAGGGGATTCACTAACAAAGCAGTTCTACACGGGTAGTAACAGGATCGGTTTCTTGGTGGAATTTCTACGTCAAACTAATCCAAAGTTTGATGCATCTCCACAGGACCAAATTAAGGCAAGTCCACGTTTAATTTACTTGTTACTTAATTACATATTTAGAGTTAGTTATATCCGGGTCCAATTTCGGGTTTATCCTATTGAATTTGAATTGAATCCAAATCTAGATTTCAGATTGACCAACCAAAGTTTTTGTCCCAATCAAAAGAATCCAACAAAGACAGAACCTACATGTAGGCCTCTTGCTGGCTGCTTTCTGCATAGGCAACTTCTATATGGAAAAGATGTGATGTAATCCTACTGGAGCTACGGTGAAGTGAATCTACAGCACGTTGAAACAATCTAAAAAGAGTGAATCCGCACCAATAGAATATAATGCGTTAGAAATTAATTTCTTTTCAACCACCTCTTCCAATCAAGGGGTTCAAATTATAGGATATTGTTTTTGTTATTCAATAGTTTTTTCTTACCAATTGGAAGAAAAAATATACTTTCTTGGTTTCTCGCCTTTGTGGGAGGGAATATTTGGACATGTCAACCAATCTTCCTACCGACTTTCCGTATTTCTGCACCAGTTTATGATCGAGCCGATCAGCCTTCCTTCTTTTCTTGTTCTTCTTCCTATACATCGGTTGCTGCAATTATAGTTTAATGGGGCTCCAAGGTGATGGCGTGGCTTAATCAGACCATAAATTATAGATTTTAGATTGTGTCTGGTTGATCTGCTTGAGCCATACCAACACGTAGGTTTGATTATGATCAATACTATTGCTGGGGATATATAATGATGATTTCCTCCCAAAAACTTCATCTCGATTGGTATATCTCTTCGTGTGTGTGTGTGTGTGTGTTAGTATTGTTCAACAGTGACAAATTGGGGCAAAAAATGTCATACAGGTTGTTACACATAATGGAAGCAATTACAGAATTGTGAAATATATCCTTAAAGGAAAATATCCAAACATTTTTACCATATCTTGTGCTTCCATTGAATTGACTTTATATAATAAGTAAAAGCTTTAGTATATTGAGAACTTCTTTGAGGAGGCCTGGTGTGAATAGATTTGCCTTTCAACTTATTTGTTTGGGTTCTATCTTAAAAGAAAAAGAGGGCCTAAGTTTTATTTTTGTCTCCAATGAATGGAGACGTGTAGAAGACACTAAAAAGAATGATGCAAAAAGAACTTACAAATCTCATTCAAAATGAAGATTTTTGGAGAAATGAAAAAGAAATAATCAGGCTTGTTGAACCATTAGTAAGAGTACCGAAGATGGTAGATAGAGAACAAACCACGCAACACTTGATAGAGCTAAAGAAGCTATCAAGATTGCAGACAACGATAGCAGATAAAAATAATGGAATATAATTGATAACGGATGCAATCATAATTTGCATAGTCCCAAATATGCTGTGGTGTTTATCTAAATCTTTTGAAATTAAAGATGGATGCAGAAGTTCAGGAAGGTTTGATTTACTAACCCAAAAAAAAAAAAACTTTTTACTCATGAGGATTATGCAAAAATGGGTCTTGAATTGATCAAATATCACAACAAAGATCCTACATGATTTCAAGATGGGTTAACCATGCACGTTATTGACATTTCTCATCCACGTAAGTGTCTCACTTTTGATAAATTTTTGCTGATTAGTTAGATATTTCAATTACAAATTTACAATTGTATAATTTTCAATTTTGTTTTGGTTGTTAGTTTAATTTATGTTAGGCATTTGGTGGGAGACATTTGGATTTTTTTTCCTACACTTCAAAATTGTAGCAATCAAAATTTTAAGTCAGCCATGCAGTACATTAGCTTGTGAAAGAGCTTGGAATGCATTTGAAGTTGTTAATACAAAGAAGAGAAATAACCTTTTACCATCTAGATTAACTGATGTGGTATTCATTAGAATGAATATGCATTTGCAAAGCATAATGGCAGAACTAAAGAAAATAAATGCAAATCCAATATATATTGGCCATGTGAATTTATTTCCAGGAAAATAAAATGCAGAGGTTGGGTTGTCTTCAATTTTAGAAGAAGAATAAGATAATGGAGAGTACAGATGAAATAGAACAAAAGAAAAAGATGACTATACTTCATGAGATGAAGATTAAAGATTGATATGTTTGATTTTTTTTTTTTTTAGTGAAGAAAGACTTGAATTGTATTGTAAAGCCAAGAGGCTATAAACTTGAAGTTACTTATGTATTTCTTTGAGTGCTTGTGTTCATTTGTTTAAATTTTTTTGTTATGTAGTTTTTTTAAGTTGTCTTATTAGCTTCTCATTTATTTTATTTTCTAATTTTTATTATTTTAAGATTTTTTAAAATTTTACTATATTCCTTTCATTTTCCCCTTTCTTTCAAACTTGCGGTATTATATCCATGAAAAAGCTTGCCATTTAAAACTCCAAAACATTTATGACTATGAATCAAACTCCGTATGAAACGAGAATGTCCATATGAAATGAAAATGTCCTAAAGATCGAGAAACAAAGTTAGTGAAATAACAAGTATGCAAACAAATGATGAACCAACTCTTACACGTCGAATAAATCCAACAAACTGAATTTCAAGGTAAATTCAAACCATTGTCAAAAAAAGTGTATGGGTATTATATGGTGAGGAATTTCTCGGGTATAATACGACAAAGTTCTATATCTAAGTTATAAAATGGGACAATCATGGCAAATTAAAAAAAAGTAAATAAAAAATCATAACAATTATATAAAAATAAAATAAATGAGAAATTAAAAAAACATTGAAAAATGATCAGATAAGCAACAAACTAAAATTAAAAAATGAAAACGAACATACATAACTAACAAAAGATTATTGCCTTCATGGCTTTACAACACAAATGAATTCATTCTTCACTTGGAAAGTGAACAAAAAAACATGTCCTAGTCTTCACCCCAAGAAGTGGAGTCATCTTCTTCATTTCTTGTATGCCTTGAAGTTCTTTGTCTTTCACTTTCATCAATATTTTCTTCTTCTGAATCTAAAGACAAGTTTACCATCTCAGTATTTAAATTTTCTTCTTTAGAAAATGGGTTCATTTGTTCAATGTAGATAGGTTTTGCATTGGTCTTCTTCAATTCTGGAGCCATGCTTTGCAAATGCATATTCATTCTAACAAAGACCAAATTTAATCTTGATGGTGCAAGATTGTTTCTTTTCTTCATGTTAACAACATCAAATGCAATCCAATTTCTTTCACAGGCTGATGCACTGCATGGTTGACTTAAAATTTTGATTGCTACAATTTGAAGCACATGAATAGAAGAACCAAACATCTCCTACCAAATCCCTAATATAATTAAAAAAAAGAAGAAGAAGAAGTGCATAACCAATAATGAACATTGATTGCATAAATAGAAAAACTAGTAAAATGAGATACGTAGACGTGCAATATGAATAACAATCATGGCTAATCCCTCACAAAACAATGTAGGAACTTTGTTATGATATTTGACCAACTCATTAGCTATTTCAGAATAGTCTTCATGAGGAACAAATTTTTTTGTCACTATATCCAAACCCTCACGAACTTCTTCATCCATTTTTACCATTTTATTCCAAAATAAATGAGGATTTAAAAAAGCAGTTGCAGCATGTATTGGATTGTGCAAGTTATGATTCCATCTCCTATCAACTATATATCTTTCTTTGTTGTCCTCACTTGCAGTCTTTATAGCTTCTTTAGCTCTATCAAGTGCCTCTACAAATATCCCATAGTAGCTCCTTCTCCATCTACCATTTTCAATACTTTAACCAATGGTTGAAACAAACATGATTATTTCTTTTTCCATATTTCGAAAATTTTCATTTTGAATAAGATATGTAATCTCTCTTGGATGAACTTTTTCCACTTCTTCTTCTACTTGTCTCCAATCATTGGAGGCAACTACGAACATCAAATTTTCTCCTTGTTTTAAAATAGAATGTAAACAAATGAAATGAGAAGCAAACCTTGTTGCACCTAGCCATTTCAACTCTTTTCCCTTTGTGTAAGTTCTCATTATATCTAAAGCTTACTGCTTATTGTATATGAATTTGACAATTTGTCTATCTTTTGTCATGATAGATGCTATATTTTCTAAAGTATCAATATCTTCAAGCATTAAATCAATGCAATGAGTAGCACATGATGCAGTAAAAATATTTGAATATCTTTCTTCAAGGATAAGTTTTACCTTTCTGTAATTGCTTCTATTGTCTGTCACAATTTGTATAACATTTTTTGGCCCCGGTTCTTCAATAGCTGAAGATAAAAATTCAGTTATAAGTTCTACATTGTTAAGAACATTTTCTACATGTTTTGCTTTAAAAAATATCGTACCTGTTGGACAACTTACCAACAAATTTATGTATAATATGCTTCTAATTGTATCCTTACAAATATCTGACATAATAGTACACCCATATTGTGCCCATGTAGATTTCATTTATTCAATATATGCTTCAACCTCTTTTCTTGCATCATCTAGTAGCCTTCTTCTCGCTGTTTTACTACTTGGTGGGATGTATCATGGGCCATGCTGTGAAACAACAACAATAAAGTTCTTGAAATCATTCTATCGAACTAAGTTGAATGGTAGATTGTTCATAGCCATAGCTTTAAAAAGGAGCCTATCAATATTACCTTTTCTTGTTTTGTGAACATGTTTGAAATTATTTGATGTTGTCTTCCTCCTTTAGTCAATGAGTTTGAACCGGAAGAACCTAAATATGCTCCACTTCCACTTGAACTTATTGGGTAGCTTTGCATTTTTTCCTTTTTTATTGGCCTCTTGTTAATGCCTTGACAAGCTTTTAGTGCCATTTGTTTGATATTTTCTGGCACATTTTGACATATAGCAACATCATGACATTGAAGTCCTAACAAATGATACTTAAACCGAGTGATTCCTCATGCATTTTGTTCTCCATAGGAATTGCAAACCAATTTTCCTTCTTCATTTAATTCTGCATGTTGCTAGAATATGTCTTTAACTTTAGGGATGACAAAAAATTTACAACCACCACCTAAACCATTCAACAAGTTAACAAATTAAGATGAATCAAAGAACTTCATTCAAAGGACATGCAAATACAAAGTATATAATTATACATATTTAATTATCTATGAATCTGCAGCTGAAATCATGTTATAGCTTGCAAAAAAAGATAAAGATGAATAAAACAGAGCTGAACATTTCACAATTATTTTTCCTAGCTGTTAGCCTGTTACTCTCAATTCCAAGTTACAAACATAATAAAAGTATAAAACAGAGCTTACATCCCAACACTGTTGATGCTTGACTAACCAACAAACAAACATATTATAAATTTAACATAATAAAAGTGTAAAACAGAGGTAGCCGAACCATTGATGCTAGACTCCCGTTAGCCTCCAGCGATTCCAGTTAGCTTCTGGCGATTCCCGTCAGCCTCCGGCAATTCCTGTCAATGCTCAACTACCGTCAGCTTCCAGCGATTCCGGTCGACCTCTCTCACCGTTCGTCCATCCGATGACTCCCCTTTCCACTCCAAAATCGCTTTCAAGTTTCACCATAATGAGAAAACGAGAACTAGGATTTCGATTTTAACCTTCACACTCTTTTTTTACATAAAAGTACTTTTTTGCCATTAAAAAGGTGATCAAATTTAAAATAAACCAACTTTTCTTCAAAATTACATGAGGTGCCATTATTTTAAAACACATCTCGCACTTTTAAAAAAGTTTGTGCGATAGTTAATAAAATGCGAAAGACCGGTATAAAACGCGAATTGTACATGCTTTTTAATTTTTGACATTTAAAAAAATGCGTCTTATTGCCGTTTTATTCACCAAAATTGTTTTTGGCATATAATACACGTTGTTTATGATTAATACACATTTTCTGTGACACTTCAAACCATGAAACAAAGAAAAAGCTACTACAAATTGGCCTTTCTGATAAAATGCATATTTTATAAAGCCTATGCAGTCAAAACTCTTACTATTTACTACTATCAAAACAGTCATACAGAATCGGCTTGTGCATCAGAATTTCCTTGCCTTCTCGGCTAAAAACCAAAAATTTTAATTGTCTTATTATAATATTATATAAGGATGCTAAATAAGCTGATCATGCTTAGTATTTGTAATGTTACGGAAACACTCAGAATCAACCACATCAGACCAAAAGAAAAAATCGAGACATCAAAAATAAAAAAGAGAAAGGCACTTTAAAGCCATTGTACACATTCATTTATGAGAACTTTTTTAGAACATCATTGCCTCTTGATTCTAATAATTGACAACATTACCATGGAGAAGTTAATGACAACAGTAATTATAACGAAACTAGTAAAATATGAGAAACTAATGAATGCCACCACTATTAACGAAGGAACATTGGCAAAAAATAAGTTACCTATGCTTCAAGTTTTCAGAGTTTCTAATACGAGCACTTAATTAAAAGTTTCTGATCAGCTTAATTTGAACAATTTAATAATGTTAAAGAAGCTGGCTCATCTGGCAATGGCTATAACAACATTTATTAAAATATCCATACAACGCGACTCCCTTTGTCACGATAGAAAACCACCACAAAAACATATGTCACCAAGGATTTTACCATTGTTCTTATGAAGGTTAGGAGTAGATTACCATGAACTTTATTCAAGAATCACAGCTTGCACGAGGCTCCACTTTCATACTTCCTTCACATCCAATTCCAGGGTCAAGAAATCCATGGAATTTAAACAAGCAGGCAAAGATGCTAAACAAATTTTGAAGACAGCAAAATCAAGAAAGAATGGAAGGAAACATTCTTCTAGCTTTTTTTTTTTTTTTACATTTGCATTAAAAGTTAGTGAAAAATCTAAAATAATACCTCATTACACATTTAACCCTAACAAAAATCATAATGGTGTAAATTCTACTCACAAAACTCTTTCCCTTACCTTGGCTAAGTAGTCATATATCATGAGATTAAAAAAAAAAAATCATGAAATCAACAATGGAAAGCAGCAACTGTTATTGACAATTTCATAGGCATCTTATACTTGAATCTTGCACGGTTTTATCTTCCCCTTCCCTGATGCCAAAACAATGTCCACATATCTGGAAGAAATTTGGAAAACAATGGAAATCAGCAATTGGAAAGGCAATAGTCACTTGTGGAAAGGATATTTTATATTAACTTCAAGGAAAAAATAAATAATAACTATTCATTATTCAACATCAACAACAAAATAGAAAAAGGACTCATCAAATAGTTATACAAAAGCAAGCACAATTTTCAAGGAGGAGGAACATTAACAACGATATGGTGGCACATCTTTGTGGACAAGAAGAGAACGCTGCAAACATCAGTTAATGATGAGATTGAGCAGCAAGACTTTGTCCAGGAGAAGAGAAATGAGCAAATGATAGTGCCAGACAATATTAACACAGTGAGGTTAAAGAGGAACCGGGATATGCTGCCTATTGGCTTCAATTTTTTTTCTCTTCCACTTTCTTAGAGAGAGAGAGGGAGAGATAAAGAGAGATGAAACTATAGATATAGATAACGGACAACGCAGATGTAGGTAAAGGAAAGGAGAGAAGAAAAACAATGAGATAAGTTGGAAGATGACGAAAACCTAGAAAGGAAATGTGAGAGGGAGAAGAAGTAGGGATGGATCACTTACCTCTTCCACGCACCGATAGTGCTTAACTAGCAGCCGCTCTTCCCCGTGTTGAAGCTCCTTTAAAGATCGACCTCCGTAACCCTCCAAACTTCTCTTCACACAAAATGTAAAATGTATTGCCAAAAAGAGGAAACCTCCCACAAAATAAACTTAAATCCAATAAAACATCTCCACTTTTATAAATTTCATAAATCCTGGTTACCATGCTCTTACTTATGGCCATGGACCATTCTTAGGCCAACATTGTTGTAGTGAGAAGACACTATGCAAAGTATTTAAGATTATCAAACAACATTTTTACAACAAAAGGAATGTCATTATTGTTGAAAATAATTTTGTGACCTACATGGTAATGATATCTGTGGAGGTGAAGACACAAACAAAAAATAATAATGGCATTATTATCAACAAGGAGGGTCATCGGCTTGGTATTACAAAAAAAAAATAGTTTGAAATTTCTGCTGGTCTTCCCAATTTTGTCTCTTAAGTTTGAGGGAGGATGGAAATGGAAAGCATTAAGAATAATATCTAACATTATCAAACAAAATCTTCCCAACAAATGAAGGTTTTTATTGTTTATAAAGATAATGCTGGAACCTGTGAAGAAATTATATCTATAGCAGTAAAAAAATAATTAAAATAATAATAGCATTGCTATCAATTAGGAGGATCATTGATGAGTCGCAAAATAAATAAGGAGAAACATCTGAAAATGATTATAAACAGAGAGTATAAATATCAGGACTCACACTATTGATCCTTGAGGCCAATGGTGGCTTTCCGTGGTGAAAAACCACATTAGGTATTCTACTTTTGTTATTTTTTTATTTTATAAGAGCACCCAAAGAGAATTTCAACAAAGGCTAGGATCCTAAATTCTCACGTATATCATATATATCATATTAGTATTCCCAGTTCAATAATATCATATTAGCATTCCCAATTCCACAAGGCTAGTTATTAGGATCCTAAATTTTCACTAGGCACCATGGGCACTACCACTATGCCAAAAATGTCTTGTAAGGATCCAGTTGCTGGCTTTTCTTCCATACAACAGTTGTGGCATTAAGCTGCTGTTTGATAAGAGAAGAAACAAAACTCTAACAACAAGATCTTCAGCTGGAACCTGAAATAAAAAGCAAAAGTATTAAAATAATTACTATAGCACAAATGTAGCATAGTTAATGTGACCAATATTAGCAGTTGACCAAAGGAAGATTAGGGGTTGGTTGATTAAAAGGGCTTTTCGGTCATTGAGGACTATTCTTATCCTGATCTCGGCAGAGCTGTCCAATATTGTAATTGGGCAACCCTACCCTCCATCAAAGCTGGTCTGCAACAAAAACAAAATTGATTAAGGGGTTACTAATCCTTGAAGTCTAAGATTAGAAATGGAAACTTGTGCATTGATTCAGACATTCCAAAAAGGCGTAGAAAAAGCACTTCTTCGACTTGAAGGGCGATGAATGAAACTTGCATGTACCAAAACTCAGTCAACTATCCTTGACTTAGCAAACACAACTGAGATATCTTGTATGGTGTAACCCGAGGTTAGTATAGCCAATTGAAGGAATGAAACCTAACTTGAAGATATATATCTTAGTTCTTGAGCCTATTAACTTACATCTAATTTAAAACACAATAACAAATACGCTTTTAGAAAAAACTTGCGTATATTTTCGTTGACATTGAAGCTTTTACTTTTTTAAGTGTCCTTTGTTTCGTTTTATTATTATTGTTATTATTAGAAAAAACCTCCCCTATAAATGCATAACAAGAGTCCCCGCTTGGTAGAAGAAGTAGAGGAATCGTGGACAATGGCACCGACGAGAGAACCACTAGGCGGATTACCGATGCAAGGTAACAACACTAAACCTCCTTGCTTTGTTCTTCTCATCTTCTTCCTTCTCTCTCTATAGATCTCTCTGTTTCTCCATTGTTGCTTCTTGTTTTCTTACCGCTTAGATGACTTGCTTCTTCTTCCTTTCTCTATCTGCACACTCCATTGATCTTTACTGCTGCGGTAGAAACTAGAAATGCTTACTTATCTTTTCTGGTTTTGCACTCTTCGGCGAGAATAGTTGATCTGTTGTGTTGAACCTCTGACGTACAGATAAAGGGCGTGGTCATTCATCTGCATGTAATAATTTTTGACCGAAGTAAGATCTGAATCTATGTAGTGAAAGAATTTTCAGAACGAAGAAGGAAATTAACACACGGCAAAAATGCAAGGCGAGTTACGTGGTTCGATCATAGGATGATCTACGTCCACAGAATGATGGTCTCTTTTATTTTTGATTTTTTTCGACTTTCTAATTTATAGATTTCCTGCCTCTGATTTTATACATTGATTCTAGACGTTGGAGAGTTCAACGTCTCTTTCAACGACAGGATTTTGTTTCACTTTATAGTGGTGTTCAATAGGAAATCATGCTTTGTTTCCTTCATTGTTGTTGTGTTGTTTTTGTCAAGAGTATCACCTTTTATGGAGAGAGCCGTTGATCCACTTTCCATTTTGGAGAGAGCCGTTGGGCTGTTTCCATCATTCTCGTTAACATGTAGACATCTAGATATGTCATTAAATGTACATTTACAGAACCGAAAGGACTCTCAAAATCTGTGTGAATAAATAAAATCGATAGGTGGGAAAAAAAATCAACAATCATTTCAATTTTCAATTCAAACAGTTTTTCTTAATCCTTTCATTAGCATTTCCATTCAATGTCCAACTGGTTGAAGGACACAAACATAAACTCCAATCCAACTGCAAGAACTACTTTGATTTTGTCATTGTCTGGATATCAGATCCAATTCTTAAATCAATCAAATTTGTTGTATCAGATCTGATTGATGAGCATCAGATCCAGGTCAAATCCTAAACAAGATCTGACCTGTTTAGTTTTCGAATCTATTGGCTAGTGATTGCTAGCTGTATCTTTAACCCGTTTGGGTTGTATTAAATCTAAAGCATTGAGATTTAATTGTTCGGATCACTGATTTTATTTGAAGAAAGAAAAAGGAATCGGATATAGCTGCAAGCTGAAAGCTCGAAAAGGTTTTGACACCAATGAAAGTTGAAACCTCATTTTCCCTCGAGACACTAGCGAAAGAAAAGCCTAGAGGTCGGAAAGAAACACCCTGTAGGTAAAGTACGGGTAACACGGTCAGTATGTAATTGAAGGACAGGATAGTCATTTGCAGTAATAAAGAGAAGAACGTGAAAAGGGATGACAAGACTTTAACCACTGGTCTCAACTGCCAACTTCTTTTATGAAACTTGGTCCATCTTGATAGAGGTTTTCAACAAGAATGTTTAAGATTAACTATTTTAATCTCTTTAATTGCACCACGAAAGCTTTGTTGCTTTCATGTTATTATAGTAACATAGAGTTTTATTCATCACCGTCTTTATTATGAGTAATCCAAATATATTCATCTAGATGTACGTGTCCGGCAACTAAAAACAACGCCAAGTTGTGGCTGACTTCACATCTTTTAAAAGCAGCTAGTTGGACAATGTGGGCAATAGGTCATGACTAACTGGAAGCCCTTGCTGGTTGCAGAAACCATTCCTTTTCTTGGTTCTCTTTTGTTTTGAATTCACCCTTCGAGGAAGAGGACGAGACAAAATTCCAACAAATTCTTTCCCTTCAAAAGTAATATATACTTTTAAAAGAAGGAATTGCTGAGATGCAATATCTCTAATTTTAGAACATGTTAGTTTTCTGGAAATCTAATTCTGTAAAAAATTTGGTTCATTAGTTTGTGTAACAAGATCAATACGATATTTTGTATTAAGAGCTTGAAAATTCTTAAATACCGTTTTGAAGGCAAAATAAAAATATTTGCCACCAAATTAAACAACATCTAAGGGTATCACCCAAACAAGCTTCTCAAGTATAAGGTGAAATACTATTCAAATGATGAGGAAACTGGTGTGTTTTTACCAACCCCTAATTTTCCTTTTCTCAACAGCTAATCTTGGTCACATTAACTACGCTAAATTTGTGCTGTAGCGATTATTTTATTACTTTTGCTTTTTATTCTAGGTTCTAGCTAAAGATCTTGTTGTTAGAGCTTTGTTTCTTCTGTTGTCAAACAACAGCTTAAAGCTGCAACACTCCTGTATGGAAGAAAAGCCAACAACTGTTGTATCTGCTCACTTAGCAAAGTCAGTCCTTAACGTGCTAAGATCCCGCCTCCAGCGCATGATGAAGAAGGCAAGCACATAGGGAAATCCATCGGAAACTTCATCACATGCCATTGCTGGTCCAGTGGCAGCAGGGAAACATCATCCTCAGCGGACTATGATTGCATTGACAAGGAAGCCGAGGAATTCATGGACAGATTCCATGTGCATCCAAGACCAGAATTATGCACCCGCTCTGGTAGAATCAACCAGGCACCGTATGCCCTCGTCGACTATGAGTACGACTTCAATAGCACCCCAACCTCCACCTTCGCTTTTAGGAACAGGAAACACACACACCATCACAACTACCACCATCGCCACTGGCTTCACCAGCCACCAGCCTCAGTCTTTCAACAACGATTTTTTGGGAGGTTGCTTTCCAAAAAGCACTCAAATTGCCAAATTCTAATAGCAGGGAAACATCGTCTTCAGCAGACTATGATGACATTGACAAGGAAGCCGAGGAATTCATTGCCAGATTCCATGAGCATCTGCGATCAGAATTATGCACAACACATGATTTGTGAGCAAAACATATGGTGGGAGCAAACATTGATTTAGTGACAGGAATGATGAAAAATCATGATGTACGTAGAGCAGAAGATGACTAGCATCTAGAAAAATATGTTGAAAACTTCATGTTATGCCATTGCAGCTCCAGCATCATCAACCACGCGCCGTATGCCCCGACGACTATATGTACAACTTCAATAGCACCCCAACCTACACAATCACTTTAGGAATAGGAAGCGCACATGCCATCACAACTACTACCATCGCCTTCGATGGCACCAACCACCACCCTCAGTCTTCCAACGACAATTATTGGGAGGTTGCCTTACAGAAAGCACTCGAAATGATGAAGTCTGGCAGTAGGAAAACATTGTCCTCAGTAGACTATGATTGCATTGACAAGGAAGCTGAGGAATTCAATGCCAGATTCAATGAGCATCTACGTTCTGAATTATGCACAACACATGATTTGTGAGCAAAACATATGGTGGGATGCAAACAATGATTTAGTGACAAGAATGACGAAAAATCATGACATACGTAGAGCAAAAGATGACAAGCACATAAGAAAATCTATCAAAAACTTCATCACAAGCCATTGCCGCTCTGATAGCATCAACCACGCGCCGTATGCCCCTGGCGACTATAAGTACAACTTCAACAACACTCCAGCCTACACCTTTGCTCTCAGGAACAGGAAGCACACGTGCCAACACAACTCCGCCATTGCTACCGGTAGCACCAGCCACCGCTCTCAGTCTTCGAACGGCGATTATTGGGAGGTTACTTTCCAGAAAGCACTTTATCTCCAAATTCCATGAACAACTGCGATCGAAATTATGCACAACACATGATTTGTGAGAAAAACTTGGTGGGATGCAAACATTGATTCAGTGACAAGAATGACGAAAAAACATGACGTACGTAGAGCAGAAGTTGACTAGCATGTAGAAAAATCCAAAGGAAACTTCATCGCATGCCATTGCAGCACCTGTTGCATCAACCACGTGCCATATGCCCCATAAGTACAACTTCAATAGCATCCCATCCTACACCTTTGCTTTCAGGCATAGGAGGCACATGGGCCATTATGACTACCGCCATCGCTGTCGGTAGCACCAGCCACCACCCTCAGTCTTCCAATGGTGATTATTGGAAGGCTGCCTCCTAGAAAGCATTCGAAATGCTGAATTTTGATAGCAGGGAAACATCGCCTTTAGCAGACTATGATTGCATTGACAAGGAAGCGGCGGAATCCATCGCTAGATTCCATGAGCATTTACGATCGGAATTATTCACATCATATGATTTGAGACCAAAGCATATTGTGGGATGCAAACAATGATTCAGTGATAGGAATGACGAAAAATCATGACATATGCAGGACAACATGTAGGAAAATTTGTCAAAAACTTTGTCACATGCCATTGGTGCTCCGATAGCATCAACCAAGCACGATATGCCCCTGATGACTATGAGTACAGCTTCAATAGCACCCCAACCTACACCTTCACTTTCAGGAACAAGAAGCACACACACAATCACAACTACCGACATCGTCGCCAGTAGCAGCAACCACCACCCTCAGTCTTCCAACATTGATTATTGGGTCGTTGCTTTCCGGAAAGCACTCAAAATGGTGAATTCTGGCAGCTGGAAAACATCGCCTTCAGTGGACTATGATTGCATTGACAAGGAAGCCGAGGAATTCATCACCAGATTCCAAGAGAATCAATGATCAGAATTATGCACAACACATGATTTATGAGCAAAACAAATGGTGGGATGCAAAAATTGATTCAATAAAAAGAATGATGAAAAATCACGACATACGCAGAGCACACGACATACGCAGAGCAGAAGATCTCAAGCACGTAGGAAAATCCATCGAAAACTTCATCATATGCCATTGCTGCTCCGATAGCAACAACCACGTGTTGTATGTGCGCGATGACTATGAGTACAACTTCAATAGCACCCAAACCTACTGTTCGCACCCCACCCCTTTTCAAGGAGGTCGAAATGCGAGTCAGCAAAATTCTTTTTAAAATTGGGGTTTTGAGAAAATTTTCAAGAGAAAGGGATCCGCCCATCGGTACGAGGTCCAACCGTTCCTGCCGCCTTTAACAGAGGTAATTAGACCAAGGACTAAGGATCATTTGGATCATATACGAGTTATTGATTCAAATCCTATATGCTTATGCATTGAGGTTTTGGATTCAAGAACTGAAATTCATTTTTTTGAATATTGAGGGTTTTCAAGTTGGTTTGAAAACCTTTGTTTTGGTGTTATTTGAAACACATAATTCTTGAGGATTTTGAAGATTTGGAATTGAGTTCTTTGTTGTGAACTCTAGATGATGATGATTATCTTATGATCAAAATTGGTTTTGAAATCATCTTTTGTCAAATCATACGATTTGTAGAATTCATTCTTTTGAAAGAACATGAGTTCCAAATCATTAGAAAACATGTTGTTTTTCAAACGTACTTTGGCCAAAAGATTATGAATGCATTGCTTGTTTTCTTTTGAAGTTAAGTGAGGTTTACAAATTCTCGTTGCAATATGACTTGGTCACCTTTTGCAACTCAAATTTGAATCACTTAACGTCTTGAGAATGTGCACATGGTGCTATTGATTTTGAGTGAAGGTGAATGCATGAAACGAGAAGGGAAACTATATGGAACATTCATTCTTCTCTCTCTCATAATCTCTCAAGATTCATTCATATGAAACATACATTCTTCACTATCTCATAATCTCTCAAAGTCCATATTGCACGTTATACAATCTATGCATGAAGATTGATTAAAATGTAGGACTTTCTCTATATATACTTATTATATGATTAAGCACATAAATTAGAGATGTAGTCCATAAGCTTGAGACTTGACATAAAATTATCAAAATGATGAAAATATATAAATGATGCCAAGTTCAATCATTGAAATAGATGGGAGACGCGGATGACATCCACTTTTGTCCCAAGACAGCCAAAATTTAGATCTTATATTGATTTAAATGGCTGAAAGTTGTGTACGTTGATTCCAATAAAGGACTTGTTTTTTTAGATAAGAGTGAGAAGTCCTTCATCAAATTTTAGATTTCATACTTATGAAATCATCAACTTCTTTGGATAGTTCTAGGATAGTTGGCATTTCAAATATATAAAATTGGGCATTCTCAAACTAATTCCTATAAAACATGGTTTGATTTCAACAACATACATATATCTTACATATGGATTGCTGAAATTAAGCAAAATTTTAAAATGAAATGACAATGATTTCATGACTTGGTATTATGAAAATCAAAATGAACCATCTTCTTAAAACCGGTTTGGAAACGTATTCCAATCTGATTTTAAGAGAGGAAAACAAACAAGAGATTGGATACATATATGCATATATATAACAATGTACACATATACGTACTTGACTTCTTTAAAATGAAATTGCATGAAGGGAACTCACAACTCACGAATCATGAAGATTCATGGCTGGATTCTTTTATGTGGAAAGATTGAAAACATGTTCCAAATCTCCCCTACTACCCTTGATAAATTAAATTGAAAGACATAAATCAAGATGACTATGAATAAGAAAGAAAATAAAACAATGCTCAAGCTTATTCGTCCATCATTTCGCCATGCAAGGGTGGATCGCATTCATAAGAACGCATCCATCCCTTATAGGCATTTTCATCATACTTGATGCAACAAAATCACTCTCTTACCGTGGGATTCTCTCATGGTAGGGAGTTGAAAATGGTATTAAGTTGGTTCCTTTGAAAGGGACGTGGCCTTGGGGCCCATTTCAAAATTTGATATGTGGGTTCATATTTGAGAAAAACCGACGTATGCATGCATTATGCATTAACATGTACATTGAAGCGTAGGTTTCCCTTAGCTGGACATCATTCCCAGCCGTAAGCAAATGAAAATAGACCCTCCCACGAGTTGCTGGAATTAAAATAAATCAACAAGAAGCAAAAGTAGAAGAGAAGTGAGTTAGAATCACCTACCTTGTGGTCGGTCTTGATGCTTGTCCTTCGTCTTCACTTGATTTCTAGATCGAGCAATCCTAAGCAAGAATCCAAGCATGGATTCGAGTTTAGCAAAGCTAGAAGTAGAATAGCTTGCTTGCTGGAATTTGTAATAGGAAAGAGGGCTTCTCACCACGAAAATCCTAAGTAAGGGTTCACTTAAGCACCCTAACTTAGCAAAATCAATGGGGAGAATAGAAGAAAATGAGGAAGAAAATGGAAGAAAGGGGGAATAGGGCTTGGACGAATCTCTCCTCTCTTCCTTGGCTTCTCCCTCCTAGCTCCTTGGCTGCAGCAATTTGATAGAATGCTCCAAAATTCGTCCTCCCCTTGGTGGCCAAGGTGAGGTTTATATAGAGGAGGAGGTGGGTTCAACCACCTCCTTAAATTTGCCTTGGAAGATTAACCGAGGCTTAGGGAGATGAAAAATGAGTTAAATGAGTTTTAATGACTCTATTTACTCATCCTTATCTCAATTACACGAGCTAGGTGAGCTGGGTTAGGTTTGGTCAACTTGGTTCAGACCTAGCTGATCAACTTTGACAAAAAATTTTGGATGAAAATGCCCTTGCACAGGGTTTTTTTCTTATTTTGTGCTTTTTATTTTTATTTTTTTTAAATCAAGCTTGTTTGGTTAAAACCTAGTTACTAAGCTCCAAATGCCATTGAATTATGATAATTCAATTTAAATTTTAATAAATTTCAAAAATTTCTTCAAATTTGGTTCGAAAAGGGTATTTTCGTCCAAAACTTGATTGAAAATGGATTTCGACTGAATCAAACTTTTATTTGAGAAATTCAATTTAAATTTGGTATTTGATTCATGCATTTGACAAATTCAGATGTTTATTTGCCTTTTATTTAATATCAATTTGGCCGTAGAAGGGAAAAATTGTCCAAATTGATCGATTTCGACCAATTGGCCAAAGTCAAAGCTCATTTGCGAGTAGTTTGACTTTGTTTGAGGTAATTTGATAAATTTGGATCAAGAAATCTCTTAATTGAGCTAAATTGTACTTTGATTGAGTTTAGTCAAAGTGGGTTTGGTTCGGTCAAAGTCTATTTTCGTCCAAAACTTAGATTGTGAGACAGACCTACCTTTTGACCAAACTGAGCTCATGTGGACTGAGCCTAGCTAAGATTTGGGTGCACTAGGGTCGAACCTACTTGGACTAAGTGGGTTTGACAATCCTAGTTATTACTTTTCGAAGATTGAAAACTCTTTAAAGAAGACCTAGTTAAAGAAAAGAGAGATGCATAAATGTTTCTCTTTTCCTAGGTTTTTAGTTATGATATCATTCATTTCTCCTTAAAAATAATTTTTTTTTATTTAATTGAGAGAAAACATTTATTTATTTATTTAAATGAGAGTGTGACCCCTGGGGGACCACACGGGCTAGGTGGGGTCCACAAGTGGGTCTCACGTAGCATTCTAGACCGAATTAGATCTAATTCTTGGATCTAAGTCAAAATTTGAATTTTTCAATTGGATTTGGGTTTCAAATGACATTTGTAATCGAATTTGGATTTCAAATTACAATTGTAATTGGATTTGGATGTCAAATGACATTTGTAATTGAATTTGGATTTCAAATTACAATTCTAATTGGATTTGGATGTCAAATGACATTTGTAATCGAATGGACTCGTAATCCTGCATTGGGATTAGTATCACGAGTCAAATTCATGATTTGAATCTAAATTGTTCTTTAGATTCGAAATTGGCTTTGAAATTGCAAATTTTCACAATTCTTTTGTGAAATTTTCACATTGCTTCAATTTTGATGTGAAAAAATTTGGGGTGTTAACAGATGCCCCTCTTTGCTGTTAAGCAAGTTGAAGAATTTGCTTAATAGCAAAGATTCACGCACCAAATTTTTGCAAAACGTTTGGAGAATCCATTTTTCAAATGATGTTGAACCATCCTCACTTGAGGGGAAATGCTAGGTATAGACCTGAAATAAGAATATTTTTCTCCATCTCATTGGAGACTTTGTAGAGGAATTAATGTTGGGTGAAAAATTTTGCAATTGTGAAAGTTTTTGCATTTGACGCTTGGAGGACTTAGCTCTTGATGCCTTCTAGACCATTGGCAAGTGCTTTTTCTCTCCTTTTACTTAGTTTTTCACATACTCGCTTTTGCTTTTGAATTTTGATTTTCTTTTTGAGCCATCCTTCACTCTTGGGAGAAATTCCTCACCACCCCAAAAGTTGCTACGGAGTTCCACCGCTTTGATGGTTTTGTGTAGTTTGCTTTGTGCAATATCAAGTCTATCGGGCTTTCTTCTGAACCCTTGTACCGAGCTTTGGGCCGGTAACACCTAGACCAGTTGGCCTCAGGGTACCAAATGTAAAACACTCCTCGGGCTTTTGTTTTCAAGAACAGGAAGCGCACACGCCATCACAACTACCACCATCGACGCCGACAACACCAGCCACCACCCTTAATCTTCCTATAGTGATTATTGGGAGGTTGCCTTCTAGAAACATTT
Organism: Nymphaea thermarum; assembly: GCA_011799765.1. Lineage (NCBI taxonomy): Eukaryota > Viridiplantae > Streptophyta > Magnoliopsida > Nymphaeales > Nymphaeaceae > Nymphaea > Nymphaea thermarum. The sequence goes on along the minus strand of JAANDH010000299.1, from coordinate 129,610 downwards.
GAAATGATGAATTCTTACAACAGGGAAACGTCGTCATCAGGGAAACGACGTCTTCATCACTAGATTCCAAGAGCATCTACGATTAGAATTATGCTCAATGCATGATTTGTGAGCAAAACATATGGTGGGATGCAAACAATGATTCTATGACAAGAACGATGAAAAACCACGATATACATAGAGTAGAAGATGACAAGCACATAGGAAAATCCATCAGAAACTTCAGCACAGGCCATTGCCAGTTCGGCAACATCAATCACGTGTTGTATGCGCCCGCCAACTATGAGTATAGGTACATTAGCATCTCAACCTACACCTTCATTTTCAGTTACACACCATCACAACTGCTGCCATCACTGCTTGCAAGAGCAACCACTACCCTCAGTCTTCTAATGGTGATTATTGGGAGGTTACTTTCTAGAAAGCAAACAAAATGCTAAATTCTGGCAGCAGGGAAACATCATCTTAGACAAACTATGATTGCATTGACAAGGAAGCTGAGGAATTCATCGGTAGATTCCATGAGCATTTGCGATCAGAATTATGCACAACACATGATTTGTGAACAAACATATGGTGGAATGCAAACAATGATTCAATGACAAGCATGATGAAAAATCACGATCTACATAATCCATCGAAAATTTCATCACATGCCATCGCCGCATCGGTAGCATCAACCATGTGCCGTATGCTCCTGACAACTATGAGTACAACTTCAATGGCACCCCAACCTATACCCATCACTTTTAGGAATAAGAAGCACACACACCATCATAACTCTGCCAACACTGCCAGTAGCACCAGCCACCACCCTCAATCTTTCAACTGCGATTATTGGGAGGTTGCTTTCTAGAATGCACTCAAATTGCTAAATTCTGATAGTAGGGAAACATTGTCTTCAGCGGACTACGGTGGCATTGACAAGGAAGCCGAGGAATTCATTACCAGATTCAATGAGCAACTATGATCAGATTTATGCACAACACATGATTTGTGAGCAAAACATATGGTGCGATGCAAACAATGATTCTGTGACAAGAATGATGAAAAACCATGACATACGTAGAGCAAAAGATGACAAGCACATAAGAAAATCCATTGGAAAGTTCATCACGTGTCGTTGCTGCTTTGGCAGCATCAACCACGTGCTGTATACGCCCGTCGACTCTGAGTGCAGATACATCAACACCTCAACCTACACCTTCTTATTCAGTTCCAAGAAGCGCACACAACATCAAAACTGCTGCCATCACTGCCTGCAAGAGCAACCACTACCCTCAGTCTTCTAATGGTGATTATTGGGAGGTTATTTTCTAGAATGCACTCAAAATACTAAATTCGGGCAAAAGGGAAGCATCATCTTCGACAGACTATGATTGCATTGACAAGGAAGCTGAGGAATTCATCACTAGATTCCATGAGCATTTGAGATCAGAATTTTCACAATGCATGATTTCTGAACAAAACATATGGTGGGATGCAAACAATGATTCAACGACGAAAATGATGAAAAATCACGATGTACACAGAGCAGAAGATGACAAGCACGTAGGATAACCCATCGAAAACTTCATCACATGCCATTGCAGCGTCGGCAGCATCAACCATGCGTCGTAAGCTCCCGACAACTATGAGTACAACTTCAATGACACCCCAACGTATACCATCACTTTTAGGAACAGGAAGCGCACACGCCATCATAACTCTGCCAACGCTGCCAGTAGCATCAGCCACCACCCTCAGTCTTTCAACTGCAATTATTTGCAGAAAGCACTCGAATTGCAAAATTCTAGTAGCAGGGAAACATAATCTTCAACGGACTATGATGGCATTGACAAGGAAGCCAAGGAATTCATTGCCAGATTTATTGAACATCTGCAATTAAAATTATGCACAAATCATAATTTGTTTGCAAAACATATGGTGGGATGCATACAATGATTTTGGTGACAAGAATAATAAAAAACCATGACATACATAGAGTAGAAGATGACAAGCACATAGGAAAATCCATTGGAAACTTCATCGCATGCCATTGCTGCTTTGGCAGGATCAATCACGTGCTGTATGCGTCCGCTGACTATGAGTACAGGTACATTAGCATCTCAACCTACACCTTCGTTTTTAGTTACAGTAAGCCCACACACCGTCACAACTACTACAATCGCTGCCTGCAACAGCCGTCGCTACCCTGAATCTTCTAATGGTGATTATTTGGATGTTAGTTTCTAGAAAGCACTCAAAATGCTAAATTCTGGCAGCAGGGAAAAATCGGCTTCAGCAGACTATGATTGCATTGACAAGGAAGCTGAGGAATTCACCGCTAGATTCCATGATCATTTGCAATTGAAATGATGCGCAACACGTGATTTGTGAACAAAACATATGGTGGGATGCAAACAATGATTCTGTGACAAGAATGATGAAAAACCACGACATACGTAGAGCAGAAGATGACAAGCACATAGGAAAATCCGTTGGAAAGTTCATCACATGTCGTTGCCACATTGGCAGCATCAACCACGTGCTGTATACTCCCACCGACTCTGAGTACAGGTACATTAGCACCTCAACCTACAACTTTATTTTCAGTTTTAGGAATCACACACACCATCACAACTGCTGTCATCGCAGCCTGCAATAGCAGCCATTACCCTCAGCCTTCTAATGGTGATTATTGGGAGGTTACTTTCCAAATAGCACTCAAAATGCCAAATTATTGGGAGGTTAGTTTCTAATGGTGATTATTGGGAGGTTGCTTTTTGGAAAGCACTCAAATTGGAAAATTCTGTTAGCATGGAAACATCGTCTTCAATGGATTATGATGGCATTGACAATGAAGCTGAGGAATTCATTGCCAGATTTTAGGAGCATCTGTGATTAAAATTATGCATAAATCATAATTTGTATGCAAAACATATGGTGGGATGCAAACAATGATTTAGTGACAAGAATGATGAAAAACCATGACATACACAGAGTAGAAAATGACAAGCACATAGGAAAAACTGTTGGAAACTTCATCACATGCCATTGCTTCTTTGACAGCATCAACCACATGCTGTAAGCGCCCACCGACTATGAGGACATGTACATTAGCACCTCAACCTACACCTTCGTTTTTAGTTACAGGAAGCACACACACCGTCACAACCGCTGCCATCACTGCTTGGAACAACAGTCACTACCCTCAGTCTTCTAATGGTGATTATTTGGATGTTACTTTCTAGAAAGCACTCAAAATGCTAAATTCTGGTTGTTAAAATCATCTTCAACAGACTATGATTGCATTGACAAGGAAGCCAAGGAATTCATCGCTAGATTCCATGAGCATTTGCAATCAGAATTATGTGCAAGACATGATTTGTGAACAAAACATATGGTGGGATGCAAACAATGATTCTGTGACAAGAATGATGAAAAATCACGATGTACACAGAGCAGAAGATGACAAGCACGTAGGATAATCCGTCGAAAACTTCATCACATGCAATTGTCGCTCCAGTAGCATCAACCATGCGCCGTATGCCCTCGACAACTATGAGTACAACTTCAATTGCACCCCAATCTATACCATCACATTTAGGAACAAGAAGCGCACACACCATCATAACTTTGCCATCACTGCCAGTAGCACCAGCCACCACCCTCTGTCTTTCAACTACGATTATTCGGAGGTTGCTTTTCAGAAAGCGCTCAAATTGCTAAATTTTGATAGTAGGGAAACATCGTCTTCAGTGTATTCTGATGACATTGGCAAGGAAGCCGAGAAATTCATTGCCAGATTCCATGAGCATCTGCGATCAGAATTATTGACAAAACATGATTTGTTAGCGAAACATATGGTGGGATGGAAACAATGGTTCTGTGACTAGAATGATGAAAAACCACGACATACGTGGAGTAGAAGATGACAAGCACATAGGAAAATCTATTGGAAAGTTCATGACATGTCGTTTCCACATCAGCAGCATCAACCACGTGTTGTATACCCCCGCTGACTCTGAGTACAGGTACATTAGCACCTCAACCTACACCTTCGTTTTTAGTTTCAGGAAGCACACACACCATCACAACTGCTGCCATCGCTTCCTGCAATAGCAGCCACTACCCTAAGTCTTGTAATGGTGATTATTGGGAGGTTACTTTCCAAAAAGCACTCAAAATGCCAAATTCTGGAAGCAGGGAAGCATCGTCTTCGGCTGACTATGATTTCTTTGACATGGAAGCCGAGGAATTCATCGCAAGATTCCATGAGCATTTGCGATCGTAATTATGCGCAACACATCATTTGTGAACAAAACATACGGTGGGATGCAAACAATGATTTAGTGACAAGAATGATGAAAAATCAGGATGTCACAAAGAAAAAGATGACAAGCACGTAGGATAATCTGTCGAAAAATTCATCACATGCCATTAACGCTTCGGTAGCATCAACCACGCGCTGTATGCCCCCAGCGACTATGAGTACAACTTCAATAGCACCCCAACCAATACCATCACTTTTGGGAATATGAAGCGCACACGCCATAACAACTCTGCCATCGCTGCCAGTAGCGCCAGCCACCACCCTCAGTCTTTCAACTGCGATTATTGGGAGATTGCTTTCTAGAAAGCACTCAAATTGGAAAATTCTGGTAGCAGGGAAACATCGTCTTCAACGGACTATGATGGCATTGACAATGAAGCCAAGGAATTCATTGCCAGATTTTAGGAGCATCTGTGATTAAAATTATGCACAAATCATAATTTGTTTGCAAAACATATGGTGGGATGCAAACAATGATTTGGTGACAAGAATGATGAAAAACCATGACATACACAGAGTAGAAGATGACAAGCACATAGGAAAAACTGTTGGAAACTTCATCACATGCCATTGCTGCTTTGACAACATCGACCACGTGCTGTAAGCGCCCGCTGACTATGAGGACATGTACATTAGCACCTCAACCTACACCTTCGTTTTTAGTAACAGGAAGCACACACACCATCACAACCGCTGCCATCACTGCTTGGAACAACAGTCACTACCCTCAGTCTTCTAATGGAGATTATTTGGATGTTACTTTCTAGAAAGCATTCAAAATGCTAAATTCTGGCTGTAGGGTAAAATCGTCTTCAACAGACTATGATTGCATTGACAAGGAAGCCAAGGAATTCATCGCTAGATTCCATGAGCATTTGCAATCAGAATTATGTGCAACACATGATTTGTGAACAAAACATGTGGTGGGATGCAAACAATGATTCTGTGACAAGAATGCTGAAAAATCACGATGTACACAGAGCAGAAGATGACAAGCACGTAGGATAATCCATCGAAAACTTCATCACATGCCATTGTCGCTCCAGTAGCATCAACCACGCGCCGTATGCCCCCGACAACTACGAGTACAACTTCAATTGCACCCCAATCTATACCATCACTTTTAGGAACAAGAAACGCTCAGACCATCAAAACTTTGCCATCACTGCGAGTAGCACCAGCCACCACCCTCTGTCTTTCAACTGCGATTATTGGGAGGTTGCTTTTCAGAAAGCACTCGAATTGCTAAATTCTGATAGTAGGGAAACATCATCTTCAGCGTACTCTGATGGCATTGGCAAGGAAGCCGAGGAATTCATTGCCAGATTCCATGAGCATCTGCGATCAGAATTATGGACAACACATGATTTGTTAGTGAAACATATGGTGGGTTGGAAACAATGATTCTATGACTAGAATGATGAAAAACCACGACATAGACAGAGCAGAAGCACAAGCACATAGGAAAATCCATCAAAAAGTTCATCACATGCCATTGCGCTTCGGCAACATCAACCACATGCTCTATATGCCGCCGACTATGAGCATAGGTACAATAGCACCTCAACCTACACCTTCATTTTCATTTACAGGAAGCACACACACCTTCAGAATTGTTGCCTTTGCTGCCTGCAATAACAGCCACTACCCTTAGTCTTCTAATGGTGATTATTGGGAGGTTACTTTCCAGAAATTACTCAAAATGCTAAATTCTGGCAGCAGGGAAACATCGTCTTTAGCATACTATGATTGCATTGACAAGGAAGCCGAGGAACTCATCGCTAGGTGAGCATTTATGATAGGATTTATGCACAACACATGATTTGTGAACGAAACAAATGGTGGGATGCAAACAATGATTTCGTGACAAGAATGAGGAAAAATCACGATGAACACAGAGCAGAAGATGACAAGCACGTAGGATAATCCGTCGAAAACTTCATCACATGCCATTGCCACTCTGGTAGCATCAACCACACACTGTATGCCCTTAGCGACTATGAGTATAACTTCAATAGCACCACAACATATACCATCAGTTTTTCGATCAGGAAGCACACATGCCATCACAACTCTACCATCGCTGCCAATAGCACCAACCACCACCCTCAGTCTTTCAACTGTGATTATTGGGAGGTTGATTTCCAGAAAGCACTCGAATTGTTAAATTCTGGTAATAGAGAAACATCGTCTTCAGCGGACCATAAGCATCTGCGATCAAAATTTTGCACAACACATAATTTATGAGAAAAACATATGGTGGGATGAAAACAATGATTCAATGACTAGAATGATGAAAAATCATGACGTACGTAAAGCAGAAGATGACAAGCATGTAGGGAAACTTCTGTCATATGCCATTGCCTCTCTGGTGGCTTCAACCACGAGCCATATGCCCCAGATGACTATGAGTTCAACTTTAATAGCACCCCAACTTACACCTTCGCTTCTTGTAACAAGACGTGCACACGCCATCACAACTACCGCCATCTTCGCCAACAGCACCAGCCACCACCCTCAGTCTTCCCACGGTGACAATTGGGAGGTTGCCTTCCAATGCCAACATTGATTCAATGACAAGAATGATGAAAAATCATGACGTATGCAGAGCAGAAGATGACAAGCATGTAGGGAAATCCGTTTGAAACATCGACATATGCTATTGCCACTCCGGTAGAATCAACCATGCGTGGTGTTCCCCTAGTGACAATGAACAACTTTGATAGAATCCAACCTACACCTTCACTTTTTGTAATAGGAAGTGCACACACCATCACAACTATCGCCATTGTCGTCGACAGCACCAGCCACCACCCTTAGTCTTCCGTCGACAATTATTGGGAGGTTGCCTTCCAGAAAGCACTCAAAATGCTGAATTCTGGAAGTAAGGAAACATCATCTTTAGGATGCAAACAATGATTCAATGACAAGAATGATGCAAAATCACGATGTATGCAGAGAAGAAGATGACAAGCACATAGGAAAATTCATTTGAAACGTCGACATATGCTATTGCCGCTCCGGTAGAATCAACCACGTGTCGTATGTCCCAGTGAAAAAGAGTACAACTTTAATAGCACCCCAACATGCACCTTCGCTTTTGGTAACACGAAGTGCACACGCCATCACAACTACCGCCATCGCCGTCGGCAGCACCAACCACCACCCTTAGTCAGTGATTATTAGGAGGTTGCCTTCTAGAAAGCACTCGAAATGCTGAATTCTGGCAGTTGGAAAACATCATCTTTAGGATGCAAACAATGATTCAATGACAAGAATGATGAAAATCATGATGTATGCAGAGCAGAAGATGACAAGCATGTAGGAAAATCCATTTGAAACGTCGACATATGCTATTGCCGCTCCGATAGCATCAACATGTGTTGTATGCCCCTAGTGACAAAGAGTATGACTTTAATAGCACCCCAACGTACACCTTCGCTTTTGGTAACAGGAATTGCACATGCCATCACAACTACCACCATCGCCGTCGGCAGCACCAGCCACCACCTTCATTACATCTTGATTCTAATAATTGACAACATTACCCTAAAAAGGTTCTCATTAGAAGTTCCCTTATGAGATTCTCCCATTTATACCTATTATCTTTGGAGCCCTTAGCCACTTATGGTCTTCCCCTTGGGCTAACTGGATGGGGGCCTTTAACATAGGCTCCTTCTCTAGTGCATCCCTAAGATGGTTGGGGATGGTCCCTTCAAGTTGGCTTATGGCCGCACTTCCTTCTAACTTGAGTGTGGCTAATTCTGCTTTCTGGAGGGCTCTTCTGACCAGACCAAAAAAAACTTGTAATTGTCAACAAAGTCATTTCTTTTATTTCTTCACATCCAAAAGAATTCTTTCTCATTTTATGCACATAGGCCATTGATTCAGCATTAGATAAAATGGAAGGGGCGAGGTACCCATTTTTCCAGTCAGTGGTTCACATCATTTTATTGATATGAGTGTTCTATATCAAATAAATTCCCAACAAAATGATATATGCATTTTGAAACCATCTTATCTTGTAGTGATGCAGTGGTAGAAAAAGTAACGTGTTGTGCTTAGACTTCAAACAGTTCAGCCTTAACCTTGTTAACTAAATGTCTCACATGATAGATTAATTGAGAATCCAATTTACCAATGAGTCACAAAATGCTATGGTTCTTACATAGGACTTATTGATTTATTCAGAAGTAATTCATTGAGATCGTGCACCTTTCTTTATTATTAGATTACAATAGCGAAATATAAAGTGCAGCCAGTTGGTTCCAGCCTATTCTTGAAACACACAACTTGCACACATTCCCTTTCCAAAAAAGATCAATGCATCAAGCACTACACTTAGATTTATTAGATTTCTTGCTAAAATATCAGTATTAAACCCAAAACTCTCGGTGGATGGCCAGTGACCCAAAAAAAAACGAAAGACACTTATTAAGTCGAGTACTAACAAAACAAAAAAAGATTTCCTTTTTTGTATCACTTCACTCCTTATTTAGATCCCCAATAAGACACTTATTAAGTCCTAAGTCTCACGTCAATTGCGACATACCTCCCTAGAATAAATAAAACAGGGAAAATGCTCATTGATTGGACTAAGGGCGGGAAAGAAGAAAGCGAGCATACGTGGATCCACTAATTTCTCAAATTAGTACTTCCCAGAGTATTGGATCAAGGAAGAAGTGATTGTAGGAGTGAAGTGTTGAGTTGATATAATTTGAAGAAGCGAAGAGGCAGTGCCCAAGCAATAAAAGAAGTACATATTTTTCACATTTTTCATGTTTCTAGGATTACACAAAGGGATTATGAAATAAAAATGCTAATGCCATGACCAGACTAAGCAATAAAGTACCTCGTATTTTACCCTCTACTTTTGGTTGTCTAGCAATATCTTCTACGGCTTGGCCGGCAACAGTACCTTGACCGACTCTGGCTCCAATAATTCTACGGCCAATCCAGCAGCAATAATAGAAGCAGCAGAAATTAGGGGATTCATGGTAAGCTCCTCATAACAAAAAATGAAGAAATGGTTAATGATATAATCAAATAAACCAATGAATTCTTATATATAATTAATGTTATTACTAATGTTATATATTTATATTATATATTAATTAGTTACAATACTTATTATTTCATATTCCATCACTAAGATCCATACAACTAAACTAAGAACACTGATCCTAATTTGAGTTGAGAAGAGATGATATTTGATATTGTTGAATCATCAGAACTACTTCAATATCTCATTTTTATTCACTATCCAAGTCCTTGAAAATCCATACTAGTTCTTCTATTTCTTTGTTTCGAACTCATTCTTTCAATTCCTACCTCCGTCATCTTCTCTATACACATTCATAGGCTTAACTTCATATTAAATCCAAATATACAATAAAGTCATAGATGAAAAAGGAAAGAGCTTATATATCGTAATCCATATAAATAAAGTGGAATCTGAATCTATATAATAGAAAGTTGATGGGAAATGAAATAATATAGATGGGTAGTCCATATATATGAATATCTACTATCAAATATACATGTTTTCTTCCATAATGCAAACTATTGCCATCTTATTTCTATTGAATCGGATCAGACCCTAGAGTCATTCTTCTAAGCATACACCGAAGTTCACATATAATATGTAGCTAAGGCTATGTAGCTCGGCCCACCTAACCTACTGAATTTTTCATCTCATTTGTGAACTCTTTCTTGTTTATGTCATTATCTCACTTGGATACAAATGAAGAGATTCATCAAAGCGAATGATTCCATATCAAGATTTGATTGATTGATCCAACTAATCTTATTTCAAATTTTGGTCAATTGTTGAATAGAATGGAATGAAATAGAAATGGTTCCGCAAAACACAGTTCTTGTTGTTTTGTCGCTTATCCCAAATGGATAATGTTATCACCCCAAATTTTTCCAAAAACTGGCGTATTTCATTTGCACTCAAATCATAATTATTTCATTTGGGTATAATTCCTGGGTCTTAAGCCCAACCTTAGACCCAAAATAAATTTGCAATTATTCAATCCAAAATAAATTTCTAAACCCTTGTCTGAAACCAAACACTAAATTCAAATTCAAAGCTCAACTTCAGACGCAAGATGCAAATCCAAAATCCATCTCTCGTATCTAAATTAGATCCAAAACACAAGTCTAAATCCAAATCAATCATTTCAAATTCAATTTCCAAAGCCAAGGTCAAAACGACAAAATTTGATGCTATCAAGCATTGCACACATGCGCACAAACCTTCCTATTTTTTTATTTCTCGCCCTCGCACCAAAATTGTGTTTTTGAGCTTAAATTATTAACTAGAATGCATTGGTGACCAATTGAACCCAATCTGGATGTAAAACAACCCAAAATAATTCAAAATGGATATGGCTTCTTTTGCAACAAAACCATTTCTTTACCCCTTTTAAAGATTTATTTAAAATATGATTTTTATGTTCTTTTTATTATATTTATTATTTGAACGACCCTTGGGAGGATAGGGAGGCGAAATCCACCCGTTATTTGCCCATACGAGACAATAAAGGGAGCATTTCACCCCCCATTTTTGAGAACACGGCGAGGCTGGGCTGTGCTAGCGTGTTGGGGCATGCAGTCGCGTGCCATTGCACATGAGCGTGGGCCCCATCGTGCATGAACGTCCACGCGAGTGAGCGCCCACGTGAGCGTGCCATCACGGATGAGTGCCCGCGCGAGCGAGTGCTACACACCATCACGAGTGAGAGCCCGCATGAGCGAGTGCCAAGAGCAAGAGTGCCTTCGTGCGCTGTGCACAAAGCACCTGGCGCACCGAGGTCCCTCCCATTTTTGTGTTAAACTTCCCCTTGGGGGGTGGTCTTGGCCTCGCTGAGTGGGCATTAGTCCTGCCTACACCCCAAAGGGGTGTTTGTAGGGTAATGGCTAATCCCACTTAGTCAAAGCCTTTTTTTTTTTAATAGATGTATAAATTTTCCTTAATTGATGAGCAAATGTACAACGAGAATGAGTGATTGGGTTTTGGTCTTCTTCATTTTTATGTTGATTTTGAGGTTGGGATTTGTCCAACCCAGGAAAGTCTTTCACGTATATGTACATGTTAATATACATTCTTCATGTCATTCTCACACTTAGTTTCTTTCTTAATCACCCGATCTCACGTTACTATTCATTTCATGTTTGTTTGATTTTCTTCCATACCCAATGGTGGAAGAAATATATTCTCTTATGACAAACAATCATGATTTTATGTTAATATATAAAATATTTAGAACTATATTTTTCAAAAGTTTTCCAAAAGCAAATACCCTCTCTAATGAGGCTTTAGAGGCTTAGCTTATGTTCTTGCATAAGTTCAAGTTCCTCTCAAAGTCGAAAATTTTAAGTTATTTTTTTATTTCAATTTTCATGAAGACATATATGTATATACATGTTACATACGTATACATGCACATGATTATTTCTCTTTGTCATTCTCTCTTTATGATTTAACATATTCTTTTACAAACTCTTATATACGTATATATGAATATATCTATGTGTATTCCATTTTAAAATCTCTCTCTCTCTCTTTCTAAACTCTTATTTTCCCTCTCTATTTGATTTAAACCTCCTCTTCAGAAACTTTCATATATGTATCCATATGTATATATATACATATATATGTATATATAAATATGTATTTGAATACATATCTCTCTCTCTTTTAAATCCTTTGTTTTGTGAATTTCAAAATCTCCTTCTCCCTCTCCCACTTTCCTCTCATATAAAGTCCTTCATCTTTTCCATTCCCTCAAATATTGTTCTCCCATTATTTAAAGTTTTAATTTCTTATTTACCAACTTCATTAAGACCAAAACTCAAGTAATGACCCAATAATGGATTCATGTTTGATGGTCTACAACCCTATTCTATTTTCAAAAATTTTCTTCAGAAAAAATATTCATGACAATTATAAAATGAGAAACTTAGATGTATGTGGTGGTGGGAATGCTCTTAGATGAATGTCATATAGGAATGAATGATTTCCTTTTAGTAATGTAGGATCAATGCATCCACACATTCACATTCACTTAACATCACGAATGATCACAAGCACAACTCTAAAAGAACTTAAGCAAGATGTGAGATGGAGCTCAAGTTAGGTAGTAACCGAATTAGAGAAAAATCTTAAACCTATTTAAATTCTTAGAAGAACATCAAATTGACTTCAAAATGCGATCTTCAAATGTTTTCAAACAATATTTGTAAAGATTTCTCAATTCAAGATTTCGCAAATCAAAATGTTTTATACTCTCAAATGATTCTTCAAAACTCTCTTACCAAATCTTTAATATTTTCTCAAGCATTACACCACATTTAAAAAAAAAGAAGATGTTTAAGCTAAAACAAAATGCATCAAGAATAAACATAACCCTTGGATTAATTACCCTCAGTAATGGCGTCGGGAATGGTCGATCCTTGTATTGACAGGTGAGCCACTTTTTCTCTCATTTAAACTAAAACCTCATTTTTTTGAAACACCCCAAAACAAAAAATTTTTGAGGATGCAAACAGATAAAAATTATTTATTATCCAAATTATGAATCGTCATAATTGACTGGACAAATAAAGGCGATGTATTACATGAATAGGAAAAAGGGTGATCTTAGGAAAAATTGGGAAATTCTCCCATATTTTACAATTCCGTAGTGTAATATGTAATTTGCCACCAAAGGATTTTTTTTAGATGAACAGGCTACAAGTGATTACTCCCCCTTCTTTTCATTTTTTTCATTTTATGAAGACAAAAAAATTAATTTGATTGAATTTCACATCACTCGTTATTTTTTTTTCTCTTTCTATTTATGGTGACAGAGAATAAAAATGTCACTATATTTATTTCTTTTCCTACTTCTTCCAAACACGGGATAACCCCAAGGAGTTGTGGGTTTTTTTCTACCAATTGGGGCCCTCCCTTCACCACCTCCATGGGGATGGTCTACAGGGTTTATAACTACTCCTCTTACTGTAGGATGCTTACCTAACGAACATTTAGATCCAGCTCTACACAAACTTTTTTGGTTTGCCCCAACATTACCCACTTGTCCGACTGTTGTTGAGTAGTTTTTTGGATATCAAACGAACCTCTCCAGATGGTAATCTTAATGTGGCTGATTTACTCTCTTTTGCAATCAGTTTCGCTACAACACCTGTTGCTCTAGCTAATTCTCCACCCTTTCCAAGTGTTATTTCTATGTTACGTATGGCCATGCCTAAGAGCATATTGATTGAAGTAGATTCTTCTTTTTGATCAATCAAAACCCCTTCCCAAACTGTACAAGCTTCTTCCAAAGCATACGACTTTCTAGATGTAGATGATGATATCTAGACAGATGAATCTTATATGAATCGTATGATGAAGTGCCACATGAGTGGATATATAGGAATCCAAATATGCCGAATCACTCATGCTATGATTTTCTACATCCTAGGTCTCCCCATTTTGTCAGCTGGCTTATGTTCTTCATGTAGCTCCTAGACCAAATGACTGTATGAAATTACGTTGATACTTCCATTCCACATATTACGGGTAATGTAGGAGACATCTCTATTTTCCTCCCATGGTTTCTTTAGAATTACCACTGCTTAGCTTTCAATTCACCTCTAACAATAAAAATGAAATGTGAATAATTCATCATCCTCTCTTTGAAACATGGGGCGCTTCCGGTTCTATCCGTGCTTCAAACAATTTTGTCTTCTTCATATTACCATGTCTCTAGAGTCAATAATTTTATATGAAGAACCACTGAACTCAATCACCTGCTGTTGTTACTCTTTAGTTTTCTATTGACGTCTATCCCTAGAGGTACTCAAATTGGACCAGTGATTGATTTATAGGTTTTGTCATAAACCTAATTGGTTACTTTCAATTACATAAATCAATAGTTTAAACCACACTCAAATGTAGGACATTTCCCATTGATATAAGAACTTCTGTACCAAAAACAATTGTTTCTCCAATTATATCCACTCTAGGATGTAAAATATATCTCTTGTCACCATCCCCATAGTGTAGGAGACAAATGCATGCATTTCAATTAGGGTCTTATTCTATGGTAATTATTCTACCATATATGTCTTTTGCATTCCATCGAAAATCGATTTTACGGTATAGATGCTTATGACCTCTCCTTCTATGCCTTACGGTAATGATTCCTCTCGCATTACGACCTTTACCACAACGATGCTATCCATAGATCAAATTTCTTTATGGATTGGATTTTGCTTGACTGTCTACGGCTCCTTTGCGTGTGCTACGGGTAGAAGTTTTGTATAAATATATGGCCATGTCCATTCAAATTTCTCCATTTCTGTCAGAGAGAAACAAGTAAGGAATGAGCAAAGCTCACAAATCACTCACAAAGTGTAGGGCTAATTCAGACTCACTCCGATAGATGCTCAGACAAGAAGGGAACTCATATTTGATGGACAATTATCATTGATCTTTCATTATTTTTTGTACAGTCAACACTAATGGCATGCAATTCCAATTGATAATTTCCTTTTCATTTTTTGTATGGTCAGCACTAATGAGATACAATTGCAATTGATCCTTTCCTTTCCATTAGGAAGCAAGAATGACATACATTTCCAATTGACCATCAAACCTTGATGTCCTAAAACAACCACTATCACAGTGATTTGAAGAATGACATTCCATTTTTAGTATGATCAGCACTAATGGCATACGATTCCAATTGATCCTTTCCTTTCCCTTTTTTATATGGTCAGCACTAATGGCATATAATTGCAATTGATCCTTTCCTTTCCATTATTAAACACTTTGAACGATTTGGCTGACCAGTGACCTTCAGTCTCATCAATGAAAATGTAATTCATTCATCAAACCTTGATTTCGTAAGAGCTTGACAAGTTCTGTTCTTTTAGAAAGCACTCCTTTCAATCTGATGCTGGAGGTCCTTCTGAATGGAATTGTTGAAGCTTTTGAAGGTCAGATAAGTCAAATAAGGCCAGAGCAAAATCAGTAAAGCCTTCTCTTGAAGAGTGCTTCTCTTTTGTGAGCTCGTCAAAAGCATAAGCATTCCAAAAGCTCGCTTCACTTTGGCTTTGCCTAATGATGCACAAAGCACTCACAACTTTGAATTGAATGGCACAAATTTCAGACCAATGGAAGCACTTTTGATGATTTTCTGAATCAGTGACCATTAGTATCATCAATGACAATTGCAAATTGATGTTCTTTAAAAAACCAAAAGATTTGAATGCTTCGCTTTGGCTTTCTTCATGAGCAACTTTGATGAAATGCAAAGCAAAATCATGTATGCTGACATGTGCATTGACCTTGACTTTGATAATGGCTCGTGACATGATGTCAAAGTAACATTGGGGCAAGAGTGGCTTGCCATCACTACGTCTTGTTGTTCTAAAAGAAAAAAGAAGATTAGCAAAGGACAAGAAGGAATGAACAGCAAAAGACAATTGGTTGATGAATGAACAAGATTTAATGAATGCTTGAATCAAAGCAACCATCTCTGGCCTTCTTTCTTTGGGGATTTGAGGTATCACTCACTTTCCACCTAGTAATATGGAGTTGTAAGAGCATAGGAGGATTGATGAAATGATTATTGTCGTTATCTAGTCAGAGTCCCCATCCGTATTGTATTATATCATACAAGTAGAAGTAGCTCTGGAATCCATCAGAAGTAGAAAGAACTATTCTATAGAAGGAGAGTCGGAGCGTCTGAGTCATTGACTGGTCAACCTTTGGCGGCAAGATCGTTTCCAGTTTGTTAAACATATACTGACTATACTACAGTCAAAGACATATCTCGAGAAAGAAGCACATCACTAAAAGGCACGCGCTTGTGCTCAATAGAATCTCTCTCTTTTGTCTCTCAATCAGTTAGGTCTTCTATAAAGACTGTGCTCGGTTCAGGATCTAGTCTTTGAGAGCGCTGCCCTTTAAAGTGGGCCTTCCTATGCTAGATGGATACTAATAGCATAGGACTTCCTTTTTTGAAACAAGGACCTTTAGTCCTTTCAAAATAGCTAGTAGGGCATCTTTACGTCATTAGGATAGTAGGGTACCGACATCCAACAGTCAGTCAGTTTATGGCACAAGCTACATTTGACCGACAACATACTCTGAACCTCAAGTAGTATGTCAGGCAGAGTTTTCGGTGAGAGGGCAGGTAAGAAGACATTCCACTCTGGGGCATCACACATGAGGTAATGAATAGTAAATGTGAAACATTAGTGTTTTATAGAACCATTAGTGTGATAGTTCAGTCAAAGCAAAGTCCAATATAGGCTCTCAATGACCAGAAGGATAAATGAAAAAAAAAGGAAGGTTCCAAGAAAGATTACCGATCCCCCAAATCTTCTTTCTACAAACAAAGAAGAGTAATTTTCTTCTCTTTCGTTGTGTCGAAGTAATAAAGGTTGGGTATTAGGTGTAGCTATATCACAAGCTCACGTTTCTATGATCTCAATCTGTATTTACTTGAACGAGCTACAAATCTCCATCAAAGACTAGATGAATTGAATGATTTTTTTTATAATTGAACAAAAACACAAAAAAAAAATTGATTTGATTGATGGGACACTATTGGTAGGGTAGAAAAAAAGGCCCGAAGATGATTTGATCCTTCCCCTCCTGCCATTTTATCAGAGGTTTCCACTTCTCATCCCATTCATGGGGGTTCTTCCATCAATCAAGTTCAGTCTCCTCGTCTCTTCAGCAACAACCAATCCCTGGTCTCTATGCAACAAGTCCTCTTGGGTGGGTAGGATGGCAACTAGACTCGGTCAATTGAGTCCACTGCTGGGACTGGCACTGGATCCGACCCCAGGTGGATTTGCTATTTGGTGGCAAATGGTCCCTGGATATGGAACTAACTCATCATTGAACGAATGAGGGCGGGAGGCAGGACCCTTCGAATGTATTAGAATGGATCTATCTCTCTAACAGGACCGGAGAAGGATGTGTTGGGTCATCAATCAGGACTGGAATGAGTGGAGCATGATCTCTATTGGATTGATTGGGCTCCCAACAAGAATGTGATCGTCTAGGTCATACTTGCAGAAAGAGATGGTGGACTCCTAACCATCAATTGGACCGAAACCAATCGAAGCCATGCGAACAAACGAGCTACCCACATCCACTTTCACTCAAATCAAATGGAATATCACGCCTTCCTTTTGAAAATAAATAATCAACTTAACCAAATTTGCCTGATGTAGAAGCAATCAAGAAAGCTGCATAGGTAAACATATAAGCTACAGAAAAGTGAGCTAAGCCAACTAGTCTTGCTTGTACAATTGAAAGAGCCACCAGTTTATCCCTCCAGCGAATCAGATTAGCCAAAGGTGTGCGTTCATGAGCCCATGCTAAAGTTTCAATCAATTCTTGCCAATATCCACATGAGGAAATTAAGAACATGAATCCAGTAGCCCAAACAAGATGCCCAAATAAGAACATCCACGCCCTGGTAGATAAACTATTCATACCAAAGGGATTATATCTGTTGATAAGTTGTGAAGAGTTTAAACATAGAAAATCTCTTCACCATCCCATCAAATAAGTGGAAGATTCATTAAATTTGAAAATGTTACCCTACTATAATGTGATGTGCTTCCAATTTCAATAGAAGGTAACCCTTCCAATGGTATTTAACATCCAGAAAACTGCCAAATAAAATGCATCCCAAGCCAAAATATCACAAGTACCACATCGTCCTAGACCACCGCAGGGGAAACTATACCCAAAATCCTTTTTATCTGGCATTAATTTGGAACCACGTGCATCTAAAGCACCTTTTACTAAGATCAATGTAGTTGTATACAAACCTAGAGCAATAGCATGTTGTACCAAGAAGTCCCCTGGCCCTATTGTTAAGAGTAGTGAATTACGATTTTCATTAATAGCATTCAACCACCAGGTAGCCATAAGCTTTGACCTCCATTAAATGTTGGGCCATTCGTTGAAGATAAGAGTACATAAAAACCTATATGAAGTCTTACCATGAGTGGGCTGTATCCATTGGGCAAAATATGAGTTCGATCAAGATTTGTTTTCCTGGAGTACCAAAAGCAAGCATGACGTCATTATGAACATAGAGTCCCAAGGAATGGAACCCCAACCGACCCTTCTGCCTTGAACTTTTGGGACAACAGCCAACCAGACGCTTTCCTCTCGGCAACGGGACAAGCTTCGAGGTCTTGTTCTTCTTTAGGGATTCCATCTCTTCTTCCATGGTCTTTCCTTAGGATGAGACAACGCTTCAACCAGGCGGTTCTCATGGCTGAGATAAAGGCCGTAAAACAGGATATCAATGCTTGATAGGAAAGGAAATGTAGAATCCCTCTGAGCGCAACAGAGTCTAAGTTTGAAGGAGGCAAAGGAGAAGTACCTGAGTCCGAGAAGGAAGATTGGTGAGCAGTCGTTGATTCTTTGGATTGCATCTTCTTCCCTTTTTTCACATCAGTTTGGATTGAAGTTGGCCATGTCATCCCAGGCCGATTCACACTCAGTTTGTCCCCATCAGAGCGCTCATGGACAATTGGAGAAGTATGGGAAGAAGGAGAAATAGGAACATCATTATTGGGAAGAGGGTCAGGAGCTGACTCACCTCCTCATTTATCTCCTTCAAACAGAAAGCCAGAGGTCACTTGATTATTCTGCCAACAAATAGGGTACATTTTCAACGTGACATCTTTAGAGACATTTGGGTGGGGGGTTTCACATTTAGAAAGACCGGTGGCAGCCAATAAACATGCATTCCATAGAAGTATGATCAATTATTCCTTTTGACATCCAACACAGGAACCTTACACACACAACCAAAGACTAACAGTACAAGAGAGTATGGAGGATAATCAGGTTTGAGAACATGATAGGGTCCACCAAGAACACAAGTAGGCATACGATAAACAAAAGCTGTACAAAGAGCATCAGACCAATATGTCTTTGGAACCTTAATAGAGGTGATAAGGGCCCTGGTGACTTCCAAGGGATGACGATTCTTCCTTTCTCTCAGCAACTCCGTTCTGTTGGGAGGTCTAGGGACAAGACGTTTGTGACTCAATTCCATTTTTCTGCTAAAACAATGGAAGATCCCTAGAAAAGACTCCCTCCATTGTCAGATCTCAATACCTTGATGTTGGCATCAAACTGGGTCTAGATCATTCTATGATCAAAGAAAGAACAAAAAATGGATTGTCTTTTGATCTGATCACAGACAGATCCCACTAGTCTAGTTCACTCATGAGCATTTTGATCCATCTTTCTTTTTTCCTATGGTATGCCAATGGAAAAACGAAGCAACCCTTATCTTTCTTTATGACCATTGAGGAGCCGTATGAAAAGGAGGTCCCATGTACAGTTCTGGAAGAGAGATGGGAACAGTGATGTTATCATCGACTATGATTATCTAACAGTTAAAGTATGGTTGAACTAGTTGAGGCGCAATCAACCTATAGGGGTCAATGGGGTGGAATCTTTGGCATCAACCTATAGGGTTTCTAGTTTTTATCATTTTTTCACTAGTGGAATGTGAGAGATTGCCCTTTGATTTACCAGAAGCCGAGGAGGAATTAGTAGCAGGTTCTCAAACAGAATATTCAGGTATCTCAAATGGTTCCTCAATCTCATAAGTCGACAAGGTCCTCTCGTGTTTATGCCAAGGGCTTCATCCTGTAGGCTTACAGTTCTGACTAGGACTATTGATACACAAGTGTCATATAAGAATAGATAAGAAGAAATTTGCCCCCCTAGTTCTGTCATAGAGTCAAGCCAGAGTCTTCATCCCTTGCTTGGGAGGGATGAGCAGTGGCATTGCCTTCAGCCAAGGTACAGCCGGAAGCTTCCTTTTGTGCTTAGAAAAAAAAAGATTAATTAGTTAAAGAATAGCATTTCTTTAACTAGGTACCGTGCGTACATAGTAATTTCATGCAATTATACACACTGAGTGTGTCCGTTCATGGGTTTGAAAAGTTAATGAATTAATTATAATCAAGTCAATGCTTATTAAGGCAGAAATCTAGAGTACCACATGATATTCATTTTTATGCTACTCTACATGTTAGAGTATGAAGACCGTTGAAAACTAGTAGACAGCACACTGTAGTTCTATTATATAATACTTTAATAGATTATAACAACTATATATGTACATGGCCGACCAGGCCTAAGAGTAGGAACTAGGAAAGTATAGAAGGTTTCAATTGCTTTACATTTTCAGATTCATTTCTGACAGTTGACTCTACGAGTAAAAAGAAAGCATATGGCTTGTTTGTAGGAACCTAAAGATCTCAGGTTGATAATACATAAGTACGTATACATAAGGATTAAATAGAAATTAACACCCCACAATTCCAGAAAAGATATTTCAAATATTTGTCAAACCATCAATTAATACATGAGTGTATAATTGTTTGGATCACTGATTTTATTTGAAAAAAAAAGGAATCAAATCTTTAGAGGGTGGAAAGAAATTCTTGGAAAAATATTTCCGTAAACACATTTAGCGGTTACATTTTCCTTCCCTTGTTTGATTTGGAGGGAATGTTTTAAAAAAAGTGAAATATTTTTGCACAGCTATAGACTATAGTGGATTTCCGGGCCAGCAAACGTGCATGTGGGTATCATTTGTAGAGGAGTGTTGTTGAAGAAATTATAATTTCAATGGTTTCTTTTAAGAAATTATAATTTCTGTTCATTTAAGTTGAGTTTCTGTTAATTTTAGAATTAGTTTTAGTAGATTCTAGATTAGTTGTTCAAACCTGCATGATTAGGATCTGATTACCCTAAGCTCCCATCAAACCCATATTTCTCTAATGATTCTATTGCATATAATTTTTTTTTTAAAAAAAGGGAAATTCGTTGATGCTAAACCTAAGTTCAGTTGGATTGGGTCTAGTAAGGTTAAGTCAATATCTGATTTCACAACAAAGCATGTTTTTAGTGACAGTTAAAACTGCTGGTAAGAACCACAACAACCCGCTAGTGGTTGGATCTAGATTTGAGTCTACATCTAGTAAGTTTCATGGCATCAAAGTCTATGGCCATTAAATGTCGAGTGGCTGATTGAATGCTTGCTGTGGCATATTCCAAGTTCAGACTTGTGACAGTTGATGTTGTGTTCTCCATAACATATTCAGTTGTTATTCCAAATCTTGGCAGCTTTCTGTCTTGCTGTTCTGTTTTGGTGGAGAATCTTCAAATGGCCGAATTTGAAAGACACTGTTTCTCAAGACTCATACAAAGCTGATATTTCAAGGGACAGTGGCGGTCAAAGCTAGTTATGCAGTTGCTTGTGTGTGTGTGTATATAACTAGACCCCTTGGGCAAGAGACAGGAACCAGGCCCATTAAAATTAATTATTAAAATAATTTGTTTGCAATCTAACCTTATAGATGATCTTCAAGAGTGATTTGGTGTGAAACATATATTAAGTTAGTGTCTTTTTACTTAAACATTATTCTTTAATAATAAAAAATGAACATCTCTTAATATATATATATATATATATATATATATATATATATATATATGTTGTACCCTTACAACAGTTTTTTCGCCCATTGATCTCATGATTTTTATTTGTAAGAATTTAAAACTAAGTTATTTGTTTCTATCAGTACTAAAACATTATTTTATTAATTTATCTAACTATTTTTATGTTTTCTTGTTATTTTTTGTTTATTTTAGTTTTTCCAAAATTTGAAGTTTTTTTTCCTAAAAAGAATTGCTAATTTTTTGCCAATTTTTTTCTGAGATTTTCAGCTTTGATAAAAGCTATCTAAGAAAAACTTCGCCATTTAAAACCTTTTGACCATATTTATGATTATGGCTCATTGTAGTTTTCGTTCTTCCTTTTCAGTTTTACGGCTGCATCTCTGTAAATAGGAACTATTTGTCCCTCTTTAGCTTGCGGTATTCTGTGAAGCGTCTGTGAAATATATTTGGACTTGTTGTATTTGTTACTGTGAGATGTATTCCCTCTAGCTCTTTGTATGTAATTGTATAGAAATGCTGGCTCCTGTGTGGTCAGTGTAAAATCCATATATGTACCTAATACTTTAGTTTATTCATATAAACTTCAGCAAGTCTTCATGTTCCAACTACCTACTTGGCTACTTCTTAGGTCTCAACCAATCACATTCATATTTATATACAAGGCAAAAATAATTAACTAAAAAAATGTTTTAAAAATGTCTGAGGCATTTATTTATTAGTGGAATCATTCTTTAGCTCCATTGCTGATTTTATTACTTTTACACGAATTACCAATGTGACGGTCCCAACAAAAGCTTTTGGTTCCTTTTTAGATATTTTTTGGTTAGCTTATAATTTAGAAAAATACTGAATATCGAAATTCATGAATCTGATCTTGACGGTTGATGTTTGTATAGAACAAAGAGGGAAAATGTTATTTTTGGAAAAATTGAAACGCAAAAAAACTAAAAAAAATAATGTCGGTTTCTCAAAATTGAGAAAAAATATAGGTTTTGAAACCTTAAAGACTGGAAAAAGTGTGGAGCTTTTTTCTTCCGGCTCTCTTTCCTCTCCATTTCTCTCGTCTCTTGCCCGTGCTTCTCCGACCCTATCGTCTTTTTTGCCGACAAATTCCGGCATCTTGTTACTCCTCAATTTCCTCAGTGGACTTATCCCCTTCTCCGGTGACCTATCGTTTTTTCCGCCGACAGATTCCGGCATCTTGTTACTCCTCAATTTCCTCAGTGGACTCATCCCCTCCTCTTGCGACAAATGCCAATCCCTTCTAACTCCTCAACTTTGTCGCTCTCAGTGGACGTTTCCTAAAATTTTTGAAGGTACCTCGCTTCTTAATTTTGCTTTCCATATGGTTTCACATCTATAATTCCATTTGATAACTTTTAGGTGGAACTCAGCTCTGGGTCATAACCACTAAAAAAATTGAGAGCGTTAAACTCTTGATTCAGAGATTTCATAATAATGCTTTTCGTTGTGCAACTTTGCTACCAGCTGCATATGTGGTTTGTTTTCAGAGACATTCATTGTCTTTACAAAGAATCAATAATCACATTGTCTTCTACTTATCACCTGTTAAGGGGATGAATTTTCCGTCCACCATGATTTGTTATCAGCTGCTCATCCCATGGTCCTCGCCTTGCCTTGCCCCACCATTGGGTCAATCGAGTCTGTTTAACGGCTCTTGTAGGATGTCCTGTAATCCTTCCAAGTTAACCACACTACACAAATGCGCAACCCTCCATAATTGGACATGTCCAAAACGAATGTGAGGATGTTGCCTCATTAAGGCGGCAAAGGCAGCATCTACAAGCAAGTTGGAAGCGAGACCATTTTTTAAAGGTTGTTTTGAACTTGAACTTTGTCATGAACAATGAAGCATGCAAACACCGAAGATCGAGGGGTTGGGCCTTGGACATGTATAGGGTCAAATGAAAGCAAGCCTACTACCGGTGGCTGAATAGAGTGATAGATCTTGGTTACGGATGGGTTATTCTCATACTGCAGAGCAATAGGAGGAGTATTACTACTCAAATAGATGAACAAGTTGTGATCCAAGAGCGCCAGAGGTGTGAATGCCATCCTGATGATTGTCAGGTTAGTAAGGAGGACCCTTGCAAATATTTATGTCTAAGAGCTGTGGAGCAAGGGAACTATGAATGCTGAATGAAGAACCACCACTTTGAAACAAGTGTTACATTCCATTACCACAAATTAAGGACTCCAATACGAATTGTAGAAGTTGGTAGGGTGGTTGTGCTCCATGACAATAGATGTTTCTTGTTGTTGCTCTTGGTGTTGTTCCAAAAATAGCAAGTAAGGCATTGATTGAGCCGCTTTTCCGCTCTCCTGGGCAATACAAACACTGACATATAGAAAGAAGGGATGGCAGAGAGAACATGCCTTATCAAAGTAATCCTGCTATCAATCGACAAATATCAAGCCTTCCATGAGGTTAGCCTAGATTCAACTATGGCATATATGCTATCCCAAACACCAATAGATAGATTTTGAACTCCGAGCGGTAAACAAAGGTAAGGTGAAGGGTGTGTCTACACTTGACAGCAAAAGATGGAGGACGCTACATCCCGTAGGCCTCGATCAACATTGAAGAGGAATAAAACACCCTTCGCCTCATTGACAGAGTCGAGAGGCTAAAGAGAAAGAGAAAAAAAAATGATAAATGTAATGGCCATTTGATGCAAAGAAGTCTCCTTAAAAACAGAATTAGATCATTTTCATATTGAAGGATATGCAAGGAGAAACCTGCAAGTTAATAAGATTAAGAAGACCACTATAAACTGCCTTACGAATCAAAGCTGATAATCCATCCACAGTAATATTAAACATGAGTCACTACAACAAATTATTGTTCTAGTGATGCTACTTTAGTGGCAAGGATGAAAATTCCACTACAGATGCCCCAAACAATAGCACTGCCTGACCTAGCGCTTGAGATGAGGAAGGTTTAAGTGACCTACATGAAAGCTTACGGAGTTGGAGGCCAAAGCTGATGTGTTGCACGTCTGTGAATACTCAAAATTTTTACAAGTTCAAATGACCATTTTACCTTTCATCTTGAGATCTTCAAATGGATTATGACCAAATTTTAAGAATAATGAGTCATTTATGCTAGACCCAGATCACCTAGGTCAACCAAACTAAAAATTACCATTTTGCTCCTGCCTCCTAGCATCGTACCTAGAAAATAAGGATTTTCAACAAAGTTTCTGAGAATTACCTAACCTTTGAGCAATTAGGTTATTTTTCAATTTTGCATAAACCTACGAGTCGTCAGAGTTAGCTCAAGAGTTATTCCAGTCTAAAGCCTGCTCCCCTGTAGCTTAGATCAGCTTGTAGAACTCAAAGTTGTGATCTTTATCTCAACCAAGTCAAAACAAGTTTACTTTAAGAGAGAGAAAGCTTTATTTCATTGATTTTGAACTACCCAACTCAAGTTTCAGTCACATACTAACTTGTAGATTTCTACTAGGCCTTTCTCTCTCTTGTTTTCAGGGGTTTGAACTGAGGTTGAGCTCAAGTCTAAAGATTGAGCTAAAATCTAGATAAGACCCATTTATCATGTGTAAATCAAGCTTTCTTTAGTTAAGTTTGAGTTTAATTCAGTTTTGAGTGCTCTCTTCCTCCTATTTTCAGGTGTGTTTGTGCTGAATTTGAGGTCAAGCTGATAGAGTGAGCTAAAACTGAATGGGAGTATATGTATCATGAATAAACCAATACTCTCTTAGTTTGGTTTGAATCCATTCATCCCTGCTTGAGTTCAATCCAGTTTTGAAAGCTTTTTCTCTCTTCTTTCAAAGGTTTTGAGCTGAATTTGAACTTAATCTGATAGAGTTAGCTAATAGAGTTAGCTGAAACTGAGTTAGGAATTATGTTTGTTATGAGTAAATCAATACTCTCCTAGTTTGGTTTGAGTTGGATTAAGTTTTGAATGCCATGAAGCTCATTCCTAGTACTTGCTACGATCTGTAAATTGCTATCAAGTTTAATTTTGCAAAGTAAAGAAAATTTCTCCAATCTGTCAGCATGTCCTTACAGCTAAATAGCTTTCCCAAGTAGCTTCATCTCCACCTATGAAAATTTTAATGGAAATCAGACTTTTATGGTCTTCCTTGATTTTGCTTTATAAATGTGCTGTATACAGCTTGGTAAAAGTTTTTTTTATTTATTTTTAGAGCAATCCGAAATAATTTTTTCAGCAAAATTTTAATAAGAGCCTGTTTAAGAAGATGAACACATGTTGGTTTAGTCAGACAGAGAAAAGTCATTCGGAACCATGGTACACACATGGGCAAAATGGTTATTTTTTAACCATACTCTTCTACATAAACATATAGCATATGTCACATATACCTTGGTTTAAGATTTTCTTTAATTTCAAATCCTTAGTTCAAGCCCATCTCTTTATTTAAACTTGTTTCAAGCCACAATCACGCAAAGGATACTTTAGTTATTTTATCGTGCACATATTTTTCATAAAACCAAACTTAGAAGCCACATGAATGGAAGTTAGCTTTCCATAAATATTTCATGGATTTGTTAGGCTTAAGCCCAAGCTTAACCTAGGACTGAACCTATTCTCAGCCTTGAAGTGGACCCATTTTTTTCAAAAACTGAACCTAACCCAAGTCCAACCCATGTCATACAGCTTGAACCCACCTAGCCTAGCTCGAGCCAAATCCCGGTCCTTGCTGTTTACAGATCTCTACTTCATACTTCTGATCCAGATCATATATCCAAGGCTTATTTCATTGTCTGGATCTCATATCCAAGAAACAAATCCAATCTATCCTTATAGAGCCAAATCCATTATTTTTCTTTCAGATCTTGGATATTGAATCATAATCCAAATTTCAATGCCATACATGGATCCATCTTCTAGAACTTTTATTTGATCCATACCTGAATTTGGCTCTCAACATCAAACCCAGACCCAGAATCCACATGTGAGATTAATGTACATTACATCTCAAAAATGTATCATAGTTTTCTCACTCCATGCTTAATGTCCATTCACACATAAGCACTTGAACTGTGCAGAATTCTTAGCTGAGTGCTTCGGCACAAAAAAAATCGAAATCAGTACCCGTATGTGGCTGGAACAAATTTTTTTCTAATTTACATAAAGTTTTAGAATAAAATTTAAAAGTGTGTTTTCTCCCCTTCGTATTGTCGCTTCGTTCGTTCTTCACACTCAATGTCAATCCAAAGAAACACTTCCCCATGTATGCTTGGCTTTTTACGGAATTGAATTCTAAGTCTAAACGAGAATGCAGAACATTGATTTGCTTCAAAACACATTTTTAAC
Organism: Nymphaea thermarum; assembly: GCA_011799765.1. Classification (NCBI taxonomy): domain Eukaryota; kingdom Viridiplantae; phylum Streptophyta; class Magnoliopsida; order Nymphaeales; family Nymphaeaceae; genus Nymphaea; species Nymphaea thermarum. Next base: position 102,451 of record JAANDH010000299.1, on the reverse strand, counting down.
CTAAAGTTTTGTGCTTTTGAGAGGAGAGAGGGGGACTAGGAGTTTAGTCCTAGATCGAAAATCTCAAGGGGGTCACCCCCTTCTTTCTCTCTCTCTAAAAAGGGCTTCACAGCCCACTCTCACCACACACTTTGAGCTATTTTTTAAGAACAAGTTAAATTTTTTAGAGTCATGGATCAGGCTGCATTAGCACTCAGCCGAAAGACCTAACTAGACTTGGTGTATGGGTCGTTGGAGATAGCTCAACTAGGGCACCAGCTTCAAGTAATTTCTTTTTTTTTTTTTCCTTTACAATTGAGTTCTTTATGCGTGTTTAGTTTAGTTTAGCCCCATATTTGAAACCAAATTGAGTCATCTTATTTACTATGTGTGCATTAGCCCAAGTATGTGAAAACCTGAATCTAGTTTGGTCCTCATGTAAAAGTCATTTCAAAACATAGTTTTCTTTAAAATATTTTGAAATCAATATTTTTAAAATATAAAACCTAGACCATGTAGGCATGGAGTCCAATACTAGTTCAACTCTCTAAGACCTAACCCACACCAGCCTTAAAGCCTACTGCGTATGAAACCAGTCTATAGTGTAGGTCTAGTCAAACTTTTTTAAATACCCATTCACATGGAATGAATGAAATTTATATATCACATGGTTCGACCAAGACCAGACACACTTACCATAGTCAAACTTAGCCCTAGGTAGGTGTAAACCCAGTGTAGGCAAGATTCAACCTAGTTCTCTTGACTCATCCACCCCTAGCCTATTTGGATCTTGGATCTCAAATAAAGTTATTAGATTCAAACCACAAGTCATTAATTCTCTAAACATTGATATTAAACGGACTTTAAATTTCAAGTATTAGATTTTAGATCTCAAATATTGGATTATGGATCTTGGATCTCAAATTTAGGATCTTAAATCTTAGATTTTGGATTTTGGATAACATTTCATATATTGAGCGTTCAACCCTAAATCTCAGACTATGGATATTAGATTATGGATTTTGGATATCAGATTTAGGATTTCAAACCCTAAATTTTGGATATGGGATCTCAGGTTGTGAATTTTGGATCAGATTTTAGACTATGAACTTTGGATATAAATCTTAGAATAGTATTCACGTAATCACACCCAAATACAAGATTCTTAAACCTGGTATTCATTATATTTGGATATATCATAATAGAACTTGGACCTTTAAAAGATGCAATCACGAATACAAGGTCAAATTTACTGGAACTTTTAACTTGAATATTGGATAATGAGTGTAATCACATGAACTGATATTTTGGCTTTGATAACATATGTATTTCTAATTTAGAACAAGAGTCCTTTAGATCCTAAGCTCAATTTTTGGATTCAGATTCAAATCTCCCTGCTAGGTCCATGTCCTACACCCTAGTCTTAGTAGAGACCGGATCACATGTCTATATGACTTATTTTTGCATGCATCACTTTAGGTCTAGGACATCGAATTGCATAGATCTATGATGATCTAGACATGAATCGAAATCAAGATTAATTTTTTCTTGTTGATAAGCCCATTTTCTGAGATCTATTTAGATTTTAGAACATGCATGATTTTAAGTTTAGGGCACGTTTGCCTTCTAAGGCTTTGGAAGACATGTAAACTTAGAAATTGGAACATTTGGTCTAGCCCTTGGTTAATTACCCCTAGTAAAGGTGCTAAAAATGGTCGAACCTTATACAGATAGGTTAGGTCCCGTCTCTCGGAATCCCGAAGAAGGGAAACATATGCGAGTATAGGTAATGACATCTCATTTATTGAAAAATTTTATTGAACAATTTTACATTTAAACAGCGTCACTACATTCGCTGAAGGTGTGCTAGTAGTGATGGCGTAGAAGCAGTTGTGTCCCTTAGTTTTGTACTACTAAAGAAAAGAAAAGAGACAACTCTAGCAAGCCGGTAGGTAGCGTCAGAAACCCTGTCTTCTCACGCCAAATAAAAGAACCATCAAATTGCTTTCACGCAGCCTCTCCTTGCCATTTGTGTGTTCTCTCTCTATCGTCTGCCCGATCAAAGGGAAAACCTATGAGGCTGGTTATATAAACCCAGTCGAGCTTGAGGTTTCATGAGTCAAGCTGATTGAACTCAGACTTGACTCGGCTCTTGTTCACCCCTAACCCTATGCCCCTTGAGAGGCACCTTACAACCATATAAACCTATGAATCATCAATAATCAGTGAGTGTCCCATGCTCTCTCCCTCTCTGTCTTGTTCCCCTTCTTCTTCTTCTTCTTCCACTAGTTCACATGTAGATTTGGGCATCACTGTTGAAGACCCCAAGGGATTGGAAAAGGCCCTACACAAGCACGACTAATACATGTGACTGCTTTACCTTTAGTGATCAGCTCCTGAATCCAATTCATCCACCAATCTCCAAAATCCATGGTGCACATGACTGAGAATAAATAACTCCAAGATAGTAAGTCAAATGCTTTCTACAATTTGAATTTAAGCATGAAGTATTGATTATCAGAAGCTTGCATGGAGTGAGCAATTTGGGTAGCAAAGATGAAACCATGTTTAAAATCTCTCTTTGGCATGAAAGCAAGTTGATTGGGAGAAATAATGTTACAGACGATTTTTTGCAACCTGACCTCTTAACACTTTGGCAATAATACAACAAAGTGCACCAATGACAGAGATTAGTATAAACTTGGATATACAATTTCCATCACCTCTTTTGGGGGCTAAAACGATCATAAATCGATGAAAATTAGGAGGAAGACATGAAGTCCTATGGAATTACTTAAACATATTGCAAATATCTTCCCCAACAGCATGCCAGTTTCATATATATATAAAAAAATCCTTTGGGTAGCCATCCACCCGGGGTGTCTCCACTGAAAAAAATCGAATTACAATTAATATTTCATGCTCTTGAAATGGAAGTTGAAGAGCAAAAGCTTGAGCCCAAGTTAGTTTAGGAAAATCTGATCCATTAAAAGTAACTGAATATGTACGGGGTTGGGCAAAAAAAAATTCTCTAAAGCAACTAGTAACAACTGGCAATATAGCACCATGCTTACAAGAACTCTAAATATCAATAGTGGGTATTCTTGAGGCTTTGTATTTTTTGTGGTAGAGTGCATAAATAAGGCTTTATTTTTATCACCGCTTCTAAGCCAATTGATTTGAGATCATTGTCTGCAATGGATTTCATCTCAATATTGCCATTCATTCAACAATTGAAAGAGTTCTGCAACCAAGTGATGAAGTAGAAGTGCATCCTACTGAGAGAGATTACTTGTCATGGCATTATGAATGGATGATAGTGTTGGACAGTGGCCATGAGCCCTATCCCTTCCTCTTGTAATTGTGAGGGGCCCACTCGTAGTTATGATATAGACTTTGCTAACTATTTTTCAAACTAAAGATTTTTCATTAAAAACAAACTTTGGTGTTACATTATCTTTTTTCTAGAAATATCTCACTGGCCCTAACCGCAAGCTGACATAAGGGAAAACCTATGAGGCTGGTTATATAAACCCAGCACTACACGATTTAGGGATGAATTTTCAGATTACCCTTGCTTGAGCGTCATAGAAGCAAACCCGACTAAATCTTTTTGCTTCAGTTTCAGTTTCAGTTTCTCTTCTTCTTCTTCCTTTCTTTAGTTGCTGCTGCTAGTTGCCATTCATGTGCACGCCTCGGAGCACTACTAGTGACTTTACTGAGGAAACAAACAAGGTTGTAGGCATCTTCCACTACAAGAACTCCAACAATGGTATCAGGGCCAGGTTGTTGAATCTACAAAAAAAAAAAAAAAAAAAAAAATCAAAAGCAGCAAACCTGTAAGACCAATCTGGCTTTTGTGATGCTTGTAATAAGCTCTTTCTGTGTGCGCTTATGCACATCATCAGGCTTCTTTAGTACGCTATCTTAATAAATATCATAGAGACTCGGTGCCTCAAATAGAGTTTGATTGTGCAAGAGGCATATATACTTTATTCTTATTATTGAGCAACACATGTACATGCAGTCTAGGCATTATTCACAATAAAAGATTGTCTAGATCATGACAAAGTGTATAAACATATTACACTCTGTTTCTCAATATTCTAGCATGCTAAAAATCTCAGAACATCAATTATACATTTATGTATAATCTCTCTGCGTGTACATCATGGTTTCAGATTAATAATGAAAAAAAAAGAACTGAGAAATTTGTTTTAAGATGGCATGCTATTATATGCAAAATCCATATGCTCCTATCTGGTACTGCACATATAAATTTTTTGTCGTGTTCGTATAGTAAAACAGAAAGGTAGAACAAGGTTGTGCCTCTTTTTGTTTGCATATATTTGATAGCAAAATCTTTATGCTTCCATCTAAGCACTGTGCACGTGAAATCTAAAAACAAAAAAAAAAAAAAATCATTCAACCAAGTATTAGCATGTTTTCATTCATTGTTTGCATGTTGGATGATTAATTATAGAAATTGTTTAGATGAATCCTACATTGTTAGTTTTGTAACTTATAATGACAGAAAAAAATGCAACATGGTTAGTGGATTCGATAAAAGACTAAAAAATCTCTGCACTGTATGGACATTTGAACATATTTCCATCTGATGGAGGGAACAAATAAAAAGAGGATTAAAAGAAAACATGAAAGTCTGAATGAGCATAACTTTGTTGGACATAGCACAATATTGAGGCATTCACTTTAGTTATGGATGGCTGTTTGCAGAAATTAATATACATATAAAGAATTACGTGAAACATTTGTTTTCTGCTGTGATAGTTGTTTAATATCCTTTTCATTCTAACATATCTGCCGTGATATCTAATGCCATGCCATAAGATGTCTTTCAACAAGTGCGGTGGGTTTTTGAGTCTCTTTTTATGGGAAAGAGCCAGAAGGAAGGACAAACCAAAAAGAAAAAGAATAAAAAAAAGAGTGACCATCTGGATAGGCAAGAGCTCATGCTACTATCTATCCGGCGCCATTCAGCCGGTCACCTGAGCCAGTGATCTCGCCACTGCTATAGTAAAAGAGGAAGAAAGTAAATCAAAGGGGATAGGGAGTAGTCCGTGCTTCTGGCAACAGATAGCAGAGCTTGTTCTACTCGACAACAAAAAAAAAAAAGGACAAAAAAAGAAGAGGAAAAAGAGTAAAGTAATTTACTCGACAGCTTGGGAAACCATCGCTACCAGTTTTCCTAGCTCGACCGGAAAATCTGCCGTTGCTCCTTCAAGTTGTCTGCTGCATTGAGTGACTAAAAACAATAATTGTTTGTTCTACCAGTTCGAAAAAGTGATTGAATTGATAGGATTTGGTATGATACATAGATGATATCGATGAGATTGATATTTAAATCATGTGGTTGCTGAAGCCATCCTTGTTTTTAACTTCTGATGCAACCGGAGAATCCGCCACTGCCTCTTTTCTGATGGACCCACAACAACAGGTTGCTGCTGACAGTTTCACTGGACCTTCCGGCTGGCTCTCTACTGCCTCTTTTTTGATGGACTCACAAAATCCTTTGGTTGCTGCTAACAGTTTCGCTGGACCTTCTGGCCGGCTTTCTGCACCGCAAAGCCCTCTATCACTGTTACATTTCAGGCGGACCCACAACTACTCAACTGCTGCTCCCTCCATTGCTTTGTATCCATTCTTTCAGGTCACCGAAACTCACCGAATAGCAAGTCCTTGGAATTCACTGGCCATAGCTCCCGTCGTTTTCCCCACAGTGGCCCCAACCCTAGTAGAGAGGGTTCAAGAGAAGGGAGAGAGAAAAGATTGTAAAAAATGAGAAAAGATAGGGAAAGATGCACATTGTGAGCCCTAACCTGGGACCTCCTTGTCGTCTCTGTGAATTTAAACCCTCCATGGAAAACCAGAAAAGAGGAGGTGTGTTGTTCGTCAGTTTCTTTCCAATCTCTTGTTAGCAAAATTATAGGGATTGCCTCTGTTATCTCATTTATCTGTTGGGAAGGATTATCTATAGCTGCGTAATCGATTTTCTCTCATAGTTCCTTATTTATCCAAAATCTTGTTTAATGTTGTTGCTTTGTTTAGCACGAGAATTTTGCATGATTCTCTTATTTAAAATCGGTTGGCCTGTATTCTGTATATTCCGAGGTCATCTTCTCTCAAATCATATCAGAAAATGAATAAAGTGAGAGCTCCCTTTCCCGTGGACGTAGGCATCAAAATGCCAAACCACTTATATCCTTCAACATTATTGTGTTTTTTCTTGTTCTGTTTTATGTTTTAACATGGTATCAGAGCCATCATCAAATTAGATTCTGGCCTATTGATCTTATCGCTTGGCGTCTTATTGTTGATGGCTGACATTCAAACTGGAGCTGCTCAAGGAGACAAAAAATTCCAGAGGATCAAAATCCTTTGATAAGCATGGCAACACATTGAAGATCACGTCCACTATTCTCAATGGCGCAAACTATCTGAGTTGGGCCAAGGCTACACACCTATTTCTTAATGGGAGATCAAAGGTGGGATACATCAACGAAAAAATCAAACCTCCTGCCACTAGTGATCCCAAGTATGAAGAGTGAGAATCTGAAAATGACATGGTTACGTCGTGGTTGATAAATTCGATGGAGCCATCAATGGCAAATATGTTCATGTATCAAGACATGGCTGTTCGCATCCCCAAAAAAAATTATTTGGTTTTTAGAGTGCTTCAAAAAAGTGAGATTTTATTTTGAAAATAAGAGAGAAAGGGACTCGGCCGTCGGTACGAGGATTGACCGTTCCTGGTGCCTTTACCGGAGTTAATCAATCCAAGGGTTATGCTTATTCTTGATGCATTTTGTTTTGGCTTAAACTTCTTTTTCATTCTAAATGTGGTGCGGTGTTTAGAAAATATTAAAGATTTGATATTTCAAATTCATGAGAAAGTTTTTGAAGAGTCATTTGCTTTGATTTTGAGTAAAATTTTGAATTGGAAGATTTTTAAAAATATCATTTGAAAAACTTTGGAGATCACTTTTTGAAGTCACTTTCGTGTTCCCTTAAGAAGTTAAGCAAGTTTGAGACTTCCCGCTAATTCAGTTACTACCTAGTTAGAGCTCTATCTCATCTTGTTTAAGCTCTTTTGAAGAGGTTCTTGTGATCATAAGTGATATTAAGTGAGTGTGAATGCATAAATGCATTGATCCTACATTGTTAGAAGAGAATAATTCATTCCTACTACAACATTCATTTAGAAACATTCCTACCATTATATACATGTAAATTTCTTATTTTTATTTATAAGATTGTTATAAATATTGTTATGAAAAGAGAAAAAGTTTTGAAAATGGAGTGAGGTTGTAAACCATCAAGCATGATTTTAATATTGGGTCATTACCTGATTTTTGGTCTTGGTGAAGTCGCAAATGAAAAGGCCTTGGGAGAAAAATATCCAAAAGAATAGAAAAGAAAAAATACTACAATCCGATAGTAAAAAAAAGAGAAAGAGAAGGGGATTTTAAAATCACAAAATAAAAGATTTTTGAAAACAAAAAGAGATACATATACATATATATATATTTATATATACATATATATATATATATATATATATATATATATATATATATATATATATATATATATATATATATATATATATATATATATATATATATATATATATATATATATA